>ONZH01001241.1:0-96653 GCA_900303285.1 Rhinella marina | reverse complement strand
ATGTTAGGGAAGCACCAACTAGGTGCCACGAAGGTCCATCACCGCCTGCAGGTGACACCACTGCTCATGCTGGCACTGCAGCTGACATCAAGTTTAGTATCTGTTCTTATCAGTTGCTGTGGCTGTTGGTGGTATAGTGGTGAGCATAGCTGCTTCCCAAACAGTTGACCTGGGTTCGATTCCTGTCTATTGCAGGAGGCAATTAAAAGAAGATCTAAAAAAAATCAGTACAATATCTAATACATCCCCCTACCCGGGTAAATTGTTTGGAGAGAGGGCCTGTAGGTGGGGGGGCCGGCTGGGGGGAAGGAGGTTTTGCTGGAAGAGCCAGAGGAGTGCCCCCTGGGCTAGCGTGTGTGGTGGTGACAACAGCCGGAATGGATTTGGAAAAACTCTAGCATCAACCGGTATGGTATTGATTCTTCTCAGTTTAATACCGTATACGTCCCCTATCTTGGGACCTTATATTTCATGGATTTTTCGACCACGGCAAACGGAAAAAGAGCTTGCTCTGGCCAGGGGAGTATCTTTCCCACTGCAGCTAAGGGGACGTGTCCATGCTCTGCCTATCACAGGTCAGGAGGCAATTAAAAGAAGAACAAAAAAAACACATCAGTACAATATCTAATACGTCCCCTACCCGGGTAAATTGTTTGGAGAGAGGGCCTGTAGGTGGGGGGCAGGCTGGGGGGAAGGAGGTTTCGCTGGAAGAGCCAGAGGAGTGCCCCCTGGGCTAGCGTGTGTGGTGGTGATAACAGCCGGATGTATTTAGAATGACGACGCAGGACCCCAACTTAAAAATTTAGCATCAACCAGTACAGTCGTAAATTATGAGATTGATCAAGTGTGGTATGTCTTCTATGTATACTACTCAGTTTAATACCGTATATGGCAGCTATCTGGAAAAATAGTTTGGAGAGAGAGAAAGATAGGACAAAGACGTAAATTCTTTGGAGAGAGGGCCTGTAGGTGGCGGGGCAGGCTGGCGGGAAGGAGGTTTCGCTGGAAGAGCCAGAGGAGTGCCCCCTGGGCTAGAGTGTGTGGTGGTGACAACAGCCGGATGTAGTTAGAATGACGACGCAGGACCCCAACTTAAAAATTTAGCATCAACCGGTACAATTGTCAATTATGAGCTTGATCAAGTGTGGCATGACTTTTAAATGGATATTGCATGTGGTCACGTACTCCCTGGAACCCCATAGTCACCCCTTCCCTGATGTGCTAGCCCAGAACATTCTCTGCCCCAATTCGCAAGACCTTTTGCTGTTTCCGTGTGCTGACAGTGGGGATTTACCAGTGTTGTCTGAGGAGGTGGTGGACAATGGCGAGACACAGGTGTCGGGGGGTGAGGTAGTTGTATGGGAAGCAAGTTACAGTGGGGACTCCTTGGGGGGACTTTCTCATGATGGGACAGATTCAACTTGGGTGGATCAGGCACAGGAACAGATCAATTTTTTTTGTGTTTATTTAACTTTTATTTAGCAACAATAACCAGAGATATTTATTCGTTATCTTCTCTGCGCAGTCTGGCGCAGTCTGGCGTTGGGGTGCCGCTCTCTCCACAATGGTCTTTAGGTTCTTAGATGGAGACGTTGTCGGCGATTTCAGCACAGAAGGACTTGTTGCTCATCAACAGAACCTCGACCTCCTTGACATTGTGGACCAGGAATTTGCGGGTGGACCAGGAATTTGCGGAACCCTGTTGGCAGCATGTGTTTGGTCTTCTACTTGCTACCGTATCCAATGTTGGGCAATATAGATACGCAGGTAATGTTATTTTTCACACCTATCCCAAAAATAATAATTAACGCAGTTTGCGCAAATAAAACTGGAAACTGGAATTGGAGAGAGGGCCTGTAGGTGGACCTCCGGAAAAATTGTTTGGAGAGAGGGCCTGTAGGTGGACCTCCGGAAAAATTGTTTGAAGAGAGGGACTGTAGATGGACCTCCGGAAAAATTGTTTGAAGAGAGAGACTGTAGGTGGACCTCCGGAAAAATCTTTTGGAGAGAGGGCCTGTAGGTGGACCTCTGGAAAAATTGTTTGAATAGAGGGCCTGTAGGTGGACCTCCGGAAAAATTGTTTGGAGAGAGGGCCTGTAGGTGGAGCTCCGGAAAAATTGTTTGGAGAGAGGGCCTGTAGGTGGACCTCCGGAAAAATTGTTTGGAGAGAGGGCCTGTAGGTGGACCTCCGGAAAAATTGTTTGGACAGAGGGCCTGTAGGTGGACCTCCGGAAAAATTGTTTGAAGAGAGGGCCTGTAGGTGGACCTCCGGAAAAATTTTTTGGAGAGAAGGCCTGTAGGTGGACCTCTGGAAAAATTGTTTGAATAGAGGGCCTGTAGGTGGACCTCCGGAAAAATTGTTTGGAGAGAGGGCCTGTAGGTGGACCTCCGGAAAAATTGTTTGGAGAGAGGGCCTGTAGGGGGCCCTCCGGAAAAATTGTTTGAATAGAGGGCCTGTAGGTGGACCTCCGGAAAAATTGTTTGGAGAGAGGGCCTGTAGGTGGACCTCAGGAAAAATTGTTTGAAGAGAGGGCCTGTAGGTGGACCTCCGGAAAAATAGTTTGGAGAGAGGGCCTGTAGGTGGACCTCCGGAAAAATTGTTTGGAGAGAGGGCCTGTAGGGGGCCCTCCGGAAAAATTGTTTGAATAGAGGGCCTGTAGGTGGACCTCCGGAAAAATTGTTTGGAGAGAGGGCCTGTAGGTGGACCTCAGGAAAAATTGTTTGAAGAGAGGGCCTGTAGGGGGCCCTCCTGAAAAATTGTGGTAAAAGAGTGCCAGTTGTACCTCCAAAAAATGGCGTTTTTTTAGTCAGCGTTAGGCAAAGACGACATGGAGGAGGAGGAGTAGGAGGAGTAGAGAAGAGGAATCGGATACATAAGTAATGTTAATCTTTAGCTGCTTTCCCCCGGAGATTTGAATTCCGGTGAAATCCAGGCTTTGTTCATTTTAATAAGCGTCAGCCTGTCAGCGCTGTCAGTTGACAGGCGTGTACGCTTATCGGTGATGACGCCACCAGCTGCACTGAATACCCGCTCTGACAGCACGCTAGCGGCAGGGCAGGCCAGCACCTCCAAGGCATACAGCGCCAGTTCAGGCCATGTGTCCAGCTTTGAAACCCAGTAGTTGTATGGAGCAGAGTGATCGCTACGGACGTTGGTATGGTCAGCTAGGTACTCCCTCACCATCTTTCTGTACAGCTCCCCCCTACTCTGCCTAGACTGGGGACAGGTGACAGTGTCTTGCTGGGGTGACATAAAACTGGCAAAGGCCTTGGAGAGCGTTCCCCTGCCAGTGCTGGACAAGCTGCCTGCTCGCCTCCTCTCCCCCGCTACTTGGCCCACAGAACCATGCCCTCTGCCGCTAGCGGCGTCAGATGGGAAGAATTGTTTCAGCTTGTGCACCAGGGCCTGTTGATATCTATTCACTCTCATACTCCTTTCCTCTACAGGGATGAGAGTGGAAAGGTTCTGCTTGTACCGTGGGTCCAGGAGAGTGAACACCCAGTAATCGGTGTTTGAAAAAATTCTTCTAATGCGAGGGTCACGGGATAGGCAGCCTAACATGAAGTCTGCCATGTGCGCCAGAGTCCCAACACGCAAGAATTCCCTCTCCTCACTGGCCTGACTCTCCATTTCCTCCTCCTCCTCCAAGTCCTCCTCTTCCGCCCATGCACGCTCAAGAGTTAAGGACTGAGCACTGGTACCCTCTACTGTCTCGCCGATATTCTCCTCCTCTTCCTCCTCATCCTCATCCCCCTCCTCCGATACGCGCTGAGAAACAGATCGGAGGGTGCTCTGGCTATCAAGCGACAAATCTTCCTCCACCGTCTATTGTGACAAGCACAAAGCATCCGACTTGATGCTGAGCAGTGAGTTTTTCAACAGGCAAAGCAGCGGGATGGTGAGGCTGATAATGGCGGCATCGCCGCTGACCATCTATGCTAACTCCTCAAAGTTGCTCAACACCTGGCATATATCAGACATCCACGTCCACTCCTCATTGTAGACTTGAGGAATCTGACTGACCTGACTACCAGTTCTGGTGGAAGTTGACATCTGGCAGTCTACAATCGCTCTGCGCTGCTGGTAAACTCTGGATAACATGTTTAATGTCAAATTCCATCTCGTGGGCACGTCGCACAACAGTCGGTGAGCGGGCAGTTGTAGGCGGCACTGCGCTGCCCTGAGAGTGGCAGCATCTGTGGTCGACTTGCGGAAATGCTCACAGATGCAGCGCACCTTGGTGAGATAATCAGACAGATTGGGGTATGTCTTGAGGAACCGCTGAACTATGAGATTGAACACGTGGGCCAGGCATGGCACATGTGTCAGTCTGCCGAGTTGCAGAGCCGCCACCAGGTTACGCCCGTTGTCACACACAACCATGCCTGGCTTGAGGTTCAGCGGTGCCAGCCACACATCGGTCTGCGCCGTGATGCCCAGTAACAGCTCTTGGGCGGTGTGCCTTTTGTCACCTAAGCTCAGCAGTTTGAGCACCGCCTGCTGGCGCTTACCCACGGCACTGCTGCTGCGCCTAGAGCTACCGACTGAAGGCGCCATGCCCACGGATGGTAATTTGGTGGTGGAGGAGGAGGAGGGGTTGGAGGAGGAGGCATAGTACGTCTGAGAGACCGTGACCGAGGTAGGCCCCGCAATCCTCGGTGTGGGCAGTACATGAGCGGCCCCAGGGTCATTCTCGGTCCCAGCCTCCACCAAGTTAACCCAATGTGCTGTCAGTGAGATATAGTGTCCCTGCCCGGCAACACTTGTCCACGTGTCCGTTGTTAGGTGGACCTTCTCAGAAACAGCGTTGGTCAGGGCACGGATGATGTTCTCTGACACGTGCTGGTGTAGGGCTGGGACGGCACATCGGGAAAAATAGTGGCGGCTGGGGACCGAATACCGAGGGGCAGCCACCGCCATGAGATTGCGAAAGGCCTCGGTCTCTACCAGCCTATAGGGCAGCATCTCAAGGCTAAGCAATTTGGAGATGTGGACGTTGAGGGCTTGGGCATGTGGGTGGGTGGAACTGTATTTCCTCTTGCGCTCCAGCGTCTGCTGTAAAGACAGCTGAAGGCTGCGCTGGGACACGTTGGTGGACACTGTGGAGGATCGTGGAGGCGAAGGTGTGGTTTTCCGGCGGGAGGCGCTCGTGCCGGGGTCCTGGGCAGGGGGTTGACTAGCAGAGGCAGCGAGTGACGCAGGGGGTTGACTAGCAGAGGCAGCGAGTGACACAGCGGAAGGAGCAGTGGTGTGACCCGCAGGAGGTGGTGAACGGCCTTGGTTCCATTGAGTGGGGTGTTTAGCACTCATATGCCTGCGCATGCTGGTGGTGGTTACGCTAGTAGTGGTGGCACCCCTGCTGATCCTGGTGTGGCACAGGTTGCACACCACAGTCCGTCGGTCATCCTCACTTTCTTTAAAGAACCTCCAGACTTGCGAACATCTAGGCCTCGCCACGGGAGCTTCACTACGTGAAACAGTTGCTGCTGATGCACCAGCTCTGGCCCTGCTTCTCCCTCTGGCCACACCACTGCCTCTTACAACCTGTTCTGGTGCAGCACTCGCCTCCGCCTCAGAAGCACTGTCTTCACTCGGCATATCAACCCAGCTTGGGTCAGTCACCTCGTCATCCTCCGATTCCTCAGTCTGCTCCCCCCTCGGAATTCCTCCGCTAACAACAACTTCACCACTGTCTGACAACCGTGTCTCCTCATCGTCTGACACCTTTTTACACACTTCTTCCCCTAAGTCAACATTGTCATCATCATCATCACCCACAGACTGCGACAGTTGGAAAACTTGGGCATCGGGAAAGAGGTCAGCAGCAACCTGAGAAGTGGTTTGTGACTCTGGGAAGGGTCCAGAAAACAGTTCCTCAGAGAATGCCGGATCGCATTCCAAATTTTCCTGGGAGGGGGCAGACTGGGGGGAAGGAGGTTGAGGTGGAGGAGCCAGAGGAGTGCTCCCTTGGGTAACGTGGGTGGACTGCGTGGAAGACTGACTGGTGGACAAATTACTTGAAGCATTGTCCGCAATCCACGAGATCAGCTGTTCACACTGTTGTGGTTTCAACAGTCCTCTACCACGTGTCCCTGTAAGTTGAGACATGAAGCTAGGGAGTGTAGCTCTGCGGCGTTCCACAGCTCCCTCATCAGCAGGTACTGTCTCACCCTGCCCAGGACCACGGCCTCTGCCCCCTGCAGTAATTGAATGCCCACGCCCTCGTCCTCGACCCTTAGCCCTGGGGTTCAACATTTTCTGTATATAAGTGTATGATATAAAAAAAATAAAATAAACGGGCCTGGTGTACTGAAACCCACAAACTTGTTCAGTCTGATTTAATTAAGTGACGTACAGAAAGTGTCACCTGGACAGAATATACGGATTGGAGCGAGTGTGCTGAACTGTGACACACTGAAAGGTTACACGCAGCTGAGTAAAATGGACTTGTATCACTGAGCTAAAACAACTAAAAAAATAATTTTTTCTCTATTTTTTTTTTTAGTTTAGTTTTTTTGGGAACGTGACATGCAGGAACTATCGGAGACCTAACTCACACCCTGTTAACGGTGGCTATTTAGACTGCGACCCAGACAAATGTCGCACAGAGATTTTTTGGATCAAGCTGTATACGTTATTGGTAGCAAATGACTTGGTTGTATTCTGTGACGTACAGAAAGTGTCACCTGGACAGTATATACGGATTGGAGCGAGTGTGCTGAACTGTGACACACAGAAAGGTTACACGCAGCTGAGTAAAATGGATTTGTATCACTGAGCTAAAACAACAAAAAAAATAATTTTTTTTTATATTTTTTTTTTTAGTTTAGTTTTTTTGGGAACGTGACGTGCAGGAACTATCGGAGACCTAACTCACACCCTGTTAACGGTGGCTATTTAGACTGCGACCCAGACAAATGTCGCACAGAGATTTTTTGGATCAAGCTGTATACGTTATTGGTAGCAAATGACTTGGTTGTATTCTGTGACGTACAGAAAGTGTCACCTGGACAGTATATACGGATTGGAGCGAGTGTGCTGAACTGTGACACACAGAAAGGTTACACGCAGCTGAGTAAAATGGATTTGTATCACTGAGCTAAAACAACAAAAAAAATAATTTTTTTTTATATTTTTTTTTTTAGTTTAGTTTTTTTGGGAACGTGACGTGCAGGAACTATCGGAGACCTAACTCACACCCTGTTAACGGTGGCTATTTAGACTGCGACCCAGACAAATGTTGCACAGAGATTTTTAGGATCAAGTTGTATACGTTATTGGTAGCAAATGACTTGGTTGTATTCTGTGACGTACAGAAAGTGTCACCTGGACAGTATATACGGATTGGAGCGAGTGTGCTGAACTGTGACACACTGAAAGGTTACACGCAGCTGAGTAAAATGGATTTGTATCACTGAGCTAAAACAACAAAAAAAATAATTTTTTTTTATATTTTTTTTTTAGTTTAGTTTTTTTGGGAACGTGACGTGCAGGAACTATCGGAGACCTAACTCACACCCTGTTAACGGTGGCTATTTAGACTGCGACCCAGACAAATGTCGCACAGAGATTTTTAGGATCAAGCTGTATATGTGACAGGTAGCAAATGACTTGGTTGTATTCTGTGACGTACAGAAAGTGTCACCTGGACAGTATATACGGATTGGAGCGAGTGTGCTGAACTGTGACACACAGAAAGGTTACACGCAGCTGAGTAAAATGGATTTGTATCACTGAGCTAAAACAACAAAAAAAATAATTTTTTTTTATATTTTTTTTTAGTTTAGTTTTTTTGGGAACGTGACGTGCAGGAACTATCGGAGACCTAACTCACACCCTGTTAACGGTGGCTATTTAGACTGCGACCCAGACAAATGTCGCACAGAGATTTTTAGGATCAAGCTGTATACGTTATTGGTAGCAAATGACTTGGTTGTATTCTGTGACATACAGAAAGTGTCACCTGGACAGTATATACGGATTGGAGCGAGTGTGCTGAACTGTGACACACAGAAAGGTTGCACGCAGCTGAGTAAAATGGATTTGTATCACTGAGCTAAAACAACTAAAAAAATAATTTTTTTTTTTATATTTTTTTTTAGTTTAGTTTTTTTGGGAACGTGACGTGCAGGAACTATCGGAGACCTAACTCACACCCTGTTAACGGTGGCTATTTAGACTGCGACCCAGACAAATGTCGCACAGAGATTTTTAGGATCAAGCTGTATACGTTATTGGTAGCAAATGACTTGGTTGTATTCTGTGACATACAGAAAGTGTCACCTGGACAGTATATACGGATTGGAGCGAGTGTGCTGAACTGTGACACACAGAAAGGTTGCACGCAGCTGAGTAAAATGGATTTGTATCACTGAGCTAAAACAACTAAAAAAATAATTTTTTTTATATTTTTTTTTAGTTTAGTTTTTTTGGGAACGTGATGTGCAGGAACTATCGGAGACCTAACTCACACCCTGTTAACGGTGGCTATTTAGACTACGACCCAGACAAATGTCGCACAGAGATTTTTAGGATCAATCTGTAAACGTGACGGGTAGCAAATGACTTGGTTGTATTCTGTTACGTACAGAAAGTGTCACCTGGACAGTTTATACGGATTGGAGCGAGTGTGCTGAACTGTGACACACAGAAAGGTTACACGCAGCTGAGTAAAATGGATTTGTATCACTGAGCTAAAACAACTAAAAAACTAATTTTTTTATATATTTTGTTTTTTATATTTTTTTAATTTTGTTTTTTTGGGAACGTGATGTGAAGGAACTATCGGAGACCTAACTCACACATTGTTAACGGTGGCTATTTAGACTGCGACCCAGACAAATGTCGCACAGAGATTTTTAGGATCAAGCTGTATACGTTATTGGTAGCAAATGACTTGGTTGTATTCTGTGACGTACAGAAAGTGTCACCTGGACAGTATATACGGATTGGAGCGAGTGTGCTGAACTGTGACACACAGAAAGGTTACACGCAGCTGAGTAAAATGGATTTGTATCACTGAGCTAAAACAACAAAAAAAATAATTTTTTTTTATATTTTTTTTTTAGTTTAGTTTTTTTGGGAACGTGACGTGCAGGAACTATTGGAGACCTAACTCACACCCTGTTAATGGTGGCTATTTAGACTGCGACCCAGACAAATGTCGCACAGAGATTTTTAGGATCAAGCTGTATACGTGACAGGTAGCAAATGACTTGGTTGTATTCTGTTACGTACAGAAAGTGTCACCTGGACAGTATATACGGATTGGAGCGAGTGTGCTGAACTGTGACACACAGAAAGGTTACACGCAGCTGAGTAAAATGGATTTGTATCACTGAGCTAAAACAACTAAAAAACTAATTTTTTTATATATTTTGTTTTTTATATATTTTTTTAATTTTGTTTTTTTGGGAACGTGATGTGCAGGAACTATCGGAGACCTAACGCACACCCTGTTAACGGTGGCTATTTAGACTGCGACCCAGACAAATGTCGCACAGAGATTTTTAGGATCAAGCTGTATACGTGACAGGTAGCAAATGACTTGGTTGTATTCTGTGACGTACAGAAAGTGTCACCTGGACAGTATATACGGATTGGAGCGAGTGTGCTGAACTGTGACACACAGAAAGGTTACACGCAGCTGAGTAAAATGGATTTGTATCACTGAGCTAAAACAACTAAAAAGTAAAATTTGACTGCGACCCAGACAAATGTCGCACAGAGATTTTTAGGATCAAGCTGTATACATGACAGGTAGCAAATGACTTGGTTGTATTCTGTGATGTACAGAAAGTGTCACCTGGACAGTATATACGGATTGGAACGAGTGTGCTGAACTGTGACACACAGAAAGGTTACACGCAGCTGTGTGAAATGGATTTGTATCACTGAGCTAAAACAACAAAAAAACTAATTTTTTTTTGTATATTTTGTTTTGGATTTTTGTTTTTTTTGAACGTGACGTGCAGAAACTATCGTAGAGCTGACTGACACCCTACTGACGGTGGCTATTTAGACTGCGACCCAGACAAATGTCGCACAGAGATTTTTAGGATCAAGCTGTATACGTGACAGGTAGCAAATGACTTGGTTGTATTCTGTGACGTACAGAAAGTGTCACCTGGACAGTGTATTTTGGGTTGGAGTGAGTGTGCTGAACAGTGACACACAGAATGGTTCCACACTGCTGTGTGCAATTGATTTGTATCACTGAGATATAACATAAAAAAAAAGGGGGTTATATATGGCGATAGCTGCACTACTAGTGCCAGCCAGCCAGCCAAGCCAGGAGACCAAAAAAAAATGTCTTCTAGCCCTTAGAAGGGGTGTTGGGTTCTTTGTGGGTGATTCCTGCCTAACAGAGAACTAAATGCAGGCCCTAACACTGTCCCTGAAAGGCAGCAGCTCTATGCCTAACGACATCCAGACGGCATCTGAGCCGAGCACCGCAGCCAGTCAGTAGTATATTCCAGGGTCACCTGATCAGGCCAGCCAACCCCTGCTATCGACATGTAAGGGCCCCACGTGATGCTGGGTGTACCGCAGAGTCTCCTGGCTTGTGATTGGCTGTGTTTATAGGCGCCAAAAAAGCACGATGCGGAAGTTGCCATTTCCTCGAGTATGGCGAGATACTCGTCCGAGCAGCGAGCACTTACAAGTACCCTAATACTCGAACGAGCACCAAGCTCGGACGAGTATGCTCGCTCATCTCTAATCACCAACCATTCCCATTTTATTTAGGTGTATCCATATAAATGGCCCACCATGTATATCCTTTTAGACATGCAGTACCCCACTACTACAGTGGTGGTACACTGCAAAAGGGTTAAAAATAGTTAATAGGTCTTAGTTACTATCACTTAGTGGCACCAATGTTGTCCTCTCCCCATTAGGAGGAGAAGTTAGGTCAGAGCAGACAGACAGAGTCAAGAAGATGAAGATTGCAGATGCTGCTGAACACAGCCCAGGATCACAATATTATAGGGATGCAAAAAAAAGTAAAATATATATTTAGGTCTATATAGGCTCTACAGTGTACTTGTTCAGGAGATTTAAGTCTTATGGTGCCTGAGCATACATTAGAATCAGCCTGCCCAGCTAGAAGAAGAAGAAAAGCAATGGAGCGGGGCGTAGCCGTAGCGAAATGCGGCTTGACTTAGGGGGAAGTTGTAGGCAAAGTATGGGTTAATTTAGGTGTAGTCAGGCCTGGTTAAAGGGGAAGCTAGTGGACAAGGAAGGGTTAATTTATATTTAAGTTAGGGCTGAATGTGGATTGGTTTAGTGTGGGGTGGAGTGTTATGGAAAGTTTGGCGGGGGTTATATAAAATGGTGTGGGGGCGTCACTTACCAGTTTGCAGAACCAGAGAAGATCCCCCCCCGCCCTGTTTTAGAGGCAAGGGCAGTTGTCGTAGCAGGCAGGTGGAATGGGGGGATCCTGGGAGGCAAAACTATGGTTTGAAGTGCACAAAACGTTGGAGTGTGCATAGCATGAGGTCGGAAGCTGCATGCTGGGGGGATCCTGTTTGGGCTAAAAGGCCTACAGGGGTATATATATATATATTTATATATATATATATATATATATATATATATGTATATATATTTATATATGGAGCATTGGGTGCCTTTGGGTCAGTGAGTGCGGCCAAGGGTAAGGAGGAGTTGTAAGCGTAGGTGGTGATTGAAGCATGCAACTAGTTTGGGTTGCCTTCCAGGATTCTTCCACAATATGGGGCATAATTTGGATTGTAATGCTATTGCACTTTATTTACATGTTAAAGTTATTATTGGAAATGTTGTGGTATTATTGTTATGTATTAATAAATTGGCTGCTACGGCCTTTACACCAAGAAGAAAGGTCTGTTGTGTTTTCTTGGTAGGAATAAGGGGAAGGGTCGCTTAGCAGCCGGAGAAAATCTTCCATCCTAGTAAGTCTAGTGGACGCCGAGGGGTAGGCGAAGGCGTAATGGACTGGAAAGGGCTGAGAGGGAAAGGGTTAAAGTGGAAGGAAGGCTGGCTGGCAGGTTTCATTCAATAGAGGGGGGAGTTTCAGCTGCAGGATGTGGACAGTTGCAGCTTTCACATTCTCCCCCCCCCCCCCGTTCCCTGATTGGCTAATGAGGTGGGATGGCCAGTCATTTTATAGGGGAAGGTGGAAAAGGGGATTGGCCTCTTTTTCCGGCACCTCTACAGGACAGCTTCTGCTTGTCCCTTTAGGTATGGCTGACGAAAGAGCCCTTCCCGCCCTCCTTTCAGCCCGCTTGCAGGCTGAGGGTCCGGCATTCATAGCCCGCATGCTTGCGGGCTTACAGTCTTCTGCTCCTCTTCCCTCTAGATCCCCTCCGGTAGTGTCTGCCGTGGTGCCCACCGCTGCTGTGGCCCAGGTATCTGTGACGGGTGGCAGACGGATGGCGCGGACCACCCGCCCACCCCAGCGATTAAGTCCCTCTCTCCCCTCCTCCTCCTTACCTCCCCGGCAGACAGGTAAGCCCCGGGGTCGGGGTACGGCCGCGGCGGATGGTAGACAGCTGGTGAGTCCTTCTGCTGCGCTTCCGGCTGTGCGGGCGTTGGCCCCGCCCCCTTTTCCGGCTGATAGCGCGGGAAGCCAGGTCTCTCCTGCGCCGTGTCCTCCGTCCTACTGGCCTCCCCCTGCTTTCCCTGCCATGGGTAATCGCCCCACCGCCTCTTCCTCTGCAGAGGAGCCCCTTGATGCCCCTTCCATCCCCTCTGCTGAGGGTAATTTAGTGTCTGCTCCTGGGGCAAGTAATGAGCCCCCCCCAACTGTGGCTGGGGTGCCTGAGGTGCCCTCAGCTGCTCCCCCTGCTGTTGATCCCACTGTAGCTAATAGAAGAGAGTGTGCAGCTGCTGACATGCCAAGTAGTCAGCGCAGATATAGCTGCTCCAGGAGCCGCTCTCGCTCTCGGTCTTTTGCTGTGTCCGATCGCCACCGCAGGCGCAGGTCGGTGTCTCATAGGCATCGCCGTTCCCGCCGCCCTTCCAGAGCTTCACGTAGGAGCCACAGATCAGATCGTTCGCGGTCTTCTAGATGGCGGTCTCCATCCTCCTCTGAGCGGAGTTCCTGCGGATCTAGTTCTGGCAGGTCACGTTCCCGCAGACACCGAGTGCCTGCGCCAGCGACCGGGGAGTCGTCCCGCGGGGCTGCTTCAGCCAGCGCGGTTCCAGATGTGGTTCCTCCTGTTCCGGCCGGGGACCCTCCCGCTACGTCTTCCACTGGTGAGTTCAACTTTGCCGGGGCGTGGGGGGCTGCTTCAACTGCTTCTCCTTTAGTGTCTTCCCTTAGGACCTTGTTGGCGCAATTAGAATCCGGGTCTGTAGGGCCCACCCCCCCTCCCGCCCCTAAACCTATGCCACCGCCCCGAGCTAGCGATCATAAGGAGTCGCTTTTTTGTGGCCTGAGCCCTTTAGGGGCTCATCTGGACAAAGAGGTTAGGAATAAAATATGGAATAACCAGTATGTAGATATCTGGTCTTTAATATCTGTGGACCAGCACACAGTAGATAAGGAGCTACGTCCCAATGCCAAAAGATTTGTTGATCGTAAACCTAAGGTTGCACATACCATCGGCAACTGGTTACAGGCCTTTTCGGTCCTGGGCTATGTCATGTCCCTTCGTCATCCGGAGAGGTCGCCTGATCTTTTTGTGTACATGGACTCTATATACAATGCATATAAGTCACATGGGGGTTCCGCTTGGTGGCGTTACGATGAGGAGTTTCGTCGCCGCCTGTCTATCCAGCCAGACATAGGGTGGGGAGTAAAGGCTACCGACCTTTGGCTTCGCCTTATGATGGCTCAGAAATCGCATCCCTTTCCTGCCACGGCCACTGGTTCCGCTGCTACTGCACAAGGGCCAGTGGCCGTGCGTCGACCCGGAGCCTGCTGGCTCTTTAACGAGGGACATTGGGGCTTGGTCCCCAAACGGGAACCGGGAAAATTTAGGCTTATCCACCACTTGTCCCATCCGAAAGGTTCCTCAGTGAATGATGGGATTTCTAAGGACGACTCTTCCGTCTCTTACGTTCCTTTTGACAAGGCAGTTGCTCTAGTCCGATCGGCAGAGCAAGGCGCTTTTTTAGCTAAGTCTGATATTGAGGCGACTTTTCGCCTCCTGCCCGTTCACCCAGATTGCTATCATCTCCTGGGTTGTGTGGTTGACGACTTGTATTTTTATGACACTTGCCTGCCGATGGGTTGCTCCATCTCATGTCAGTTATTTGAATTATTCAGTACCTTCCTTGAATGGGTTGTTCGCTTTGAGACGGCTTCTAATTCCATCATTCATTATCTGGATGATTTTCTTTTTATTTCCCCGGGCGACCCTGCTAGGTGCCGGTTTTTGCTGGAGACTTTTCGGTTTTTCATGTCTCGTTTCGGGGTTCCCCTATCGGAGGATAAAACCTTTGGCCCTACCACAGTTATTACTTTTCTAGGAATTGAAATTGACACGGTTTTGATGGTTTATCGCCTCCCCCAAGACAAGCTGGATAGGTTGTTGGGCTTAGTTGAGGGTTTCTGTGCAGTTAAATCTGTCACTTTACGCCAGATGCAGAGCCTGCTTGGCCTTTTAGTTTTTGCTTGCAGGATAATGCCGATGGGCCGTGTTTTTTCCCGTCGTTTGTCCCTGGCCACTTGTGGTGTTAAGCATCCCGACCACCACATACGCCTTACCAGACGTCTCAAGCTGGACCTACAGGTTTGGCAGCGTTTTTTGGCCTCCTATAACGGTCACAAGTGTTACCAGAGTGCAGAGGCATCCGCTTCTGAATTGTCCTTATTCACGGATGCGGCGGGCTCCTCGGGCTTTGGGGCTATTCTGGGCAACGAGTGGTGTGCGTCTCAGTGGCCGCAATCATGGCGAGAAAGCGGATTATGTTCCAATATTACGCTACTTGAGCTTTTTCCCATCATTGTGGCTTTGTCCATTTGGGGTTCAGCCCTTAGTAACAGGAGGGTGTGTTTTTGGTCGGATAACTTGGCGGTGGTTTTCAGCATTAATAAGTTAACTTCCTCGTCCCCTCCGGTCTTAGCTTTGCTTCGCCATCTGGTATTACGTTGCCTTGAACTCAATGTCTGGTTCCAGGCTCGTCATGTCCCTGGGGTTTCCAATACCGCTGCTGATGTTCTTTCTTGCTTCCGTTGGCAGGAATTCCGGATGCATTTGCCAGATGCGGACCTGGAGGGCCAGACTTGCCCTCTGCAGCTATGGGACTTGGTGACCAGCGCTTGATGTCGTTAGTAAGAACATCTGTTACTCCTGCGACATGGTCTGGACACGGTAAGGCGTGGGCTGAGTGGTGGGACGGTGTGGTGGACGCTGAGGTGGAGTCTTCCGCCACTGCTCGTTTGGAGGTGACCATTTGCTGCGCTTGCGTGACCGGGGTGTTTCAGCGGTGGTTGCACAGCGTCGGCTGTCGGGGGTTGCTTTTCATTTTAAATTGCGAGGCTGGCCTGACGCTACAAAACATTTTGCCATTAGACAAGCTTTGAAGGGCTGGCGCAAAGAGCATCTCCGTTGTGAAAGCAGACGTCCGGTGTCCTATTCTTTATTGACTCGCTTATGCGCTGCCCTCCCTGCTGTTAGCTCCTCGGCATCCGAAGCGCTGCTTTTTCGCACTGCATTTTGTTTAGCATTTTTTGCGGCCCTGCGCATTGGGGAGCTGGTCCCGCCGTCCCGCTATCAACCCGGCGGTTTGTTGGCGGATGATGTGGTGCTTACTCAATCCTCTCTTCGGGTGTGTATCTGCCGTTCCAAGACGGATATTTTCTCTCGGGGGTCGTGGTTACCACTATATAAGGTTGATGGCCCCATGTGCCCCCATTCAACTGTTTCTGCCTTTTTGGCGTCTCGTGTTCCCGGTTCCAATTTTTTACTGCATGCGGACGGCAGCCCCCTTACTCGCTATCAGTTCACGGCGATTTTTAATCGTTGCCTGTTTTTCCTTGGCCTCCCTGGTTCTGACTTTGGCACCCATTCCTTCCGCATTGGCGCAGCGACAGAGGCGGCGCGGGCGGGTTTCCCTGATTCAGAAGTGCAGCGCATTGGCAGGTGGCGATCCGCTTGTTTTGCCTCTTATGTTCGCTCGCATTTATTGCTGTAATTCTTTTTCAGGCATCGTCCACCCTACCGTTTGCTTCCTGGGACATTCCTATGTCTTCCGGGCAGGACAGCGAGCTGAATACCGACCTGGAGGCAGGAGCTTGGGCTTTCGCAATATCCATGCCATGTGGAGGGGTGTTCGGGGTCTTCGGTGGTCGCAGGTCTTGCCTGAAGCAGTGGAGATAAGTAGAGTTTCTTCCTCTCCTTTGATTCTAGTCATTCATGCCGGTGGCAATGATCTATGCTTTCTCAAAGTGGCAGAGCTCATCACAATTATTAGGGTTGATCTGGAGCGTCTTCCTTCCTTTTTCAACGAGGTCATTGTTGTCTGGTCTGAAATTGTACCCAGGGTAACGTAGCAAGGTGCTAGAGATGCTCATGCCATTGAGCGGGCGCGCCGAACAGTCAATGCGCGCATTTCGCGTTTTGTTCGGTTGCGAGGTGGTGTTGTGGTGCGTCACCGACAGCTGGAAAATGACAATTTGCGCCTTATGCGGCCAGATGGGGTGCATCTCAACGAGATTGGCCTTGATATATTCCTTTCGGGTCTACAGGATGTTGTGGAACAAGCGTTATTCCTGTTGGGTGGGGGTCGGAGTGCCGTGTAGACATACACGGCCTCCTCCGTGGAGGGTGTTCAAACCAAGTTACGGATGAAGAAGGCGGACTTGCCCACGTGGAGATTGATGTGGGGCATACTGCTTCTGATTCTAGAGTTATGTGGAAAGTTCCGATGTTTGGTTTTAAAGAAAATACATAAAGATGAATAAAGCTGTGACCTTTTCCACCCAACAGGAACTGTGTGGTGTTTATTTGGTTTATTTGGTTGGCTTTCAGCAAGCCGGATGGTTAAAGGTGGTTTCCCGGTCTTTCCAGTCTAGTGGACGCCGAGGGGTAGGCGAAGGCATCCTGGACTGGAAAGGGCTGAGAGGGAAAGGGTTAAAGTGGAAGGAAGGCTGGCTGGCAGGTTTCATTCAATAGAGGGGGGAGTTTCAGCTGCAGGATGTGGACAGTTGCAGCTTTCACATTCTCCCCCCCCTGTTCCCTGATTGGCTAATGAGGTGGGATGGCCGGTCATTTTACAGGGGAAGGTGGAAAAGGGGATTGGCCTCTTTTTCCAGCACCTCTACAGGACAGCTTCCCACCCTCCCTCCCCCTTTTTAGGCGGTTCTTTCTTGTTCTAATTGTGGTCTCTGTTTCAGACTTTGTCATCTTCTGAAGTCACAGCTGAGGGTGTTCAAACCAAGTTACGGATGAAGAAGGCGGACTTGCCCACGTGGAGATTGATGTGGGGCATACTGCTTCTGATTCTAGAGTTATGTGGAAAGTTCCGATGTTTGGTTTTAAAGAAAATACATAAAGATGAATAAAGCTGTGACCTTTTCCACCCAACAGGAACTGTGTGGTGTTTATTTGGTTTATTTGGTTGGCTTTCAGCAAGCCGGATGGTTAAAGGTGGTTTCCCGGTCTTTCCAGTCTAGTGGACGCCGAGGGGTAGGCGAAGGCATCCTGGACTGGAAAGGGCTGAGAGGGAAAGGGTTAAAGTGGAAGGAAGGCTGGCTGGCAGGTTTCATTCAATAGAGGGGGGAGTTTCAGCTGCAGGATGTGGACAGTTGCAGCTTTCACATTCTCCCCCCCCTGTTCCCTGATTGGCTAATGAGGTGGGATGGCCGGTCATTTTACAGGGGAAGGTGGAAAAGGGGATTGGCCTCTTTTTCCAGCACCTCTACAGGACAGCTTCCCACCCTCCCTCCCCCTTTTTAGGCGGTTCTTTCTTGTTCTAATTGTGGTCTCTGTTTCAGACTTTGTCATCTTCTGAAGTCACAGCTGAGGGTGTTCAAACCAAGTTACGGATGAAGAAGGCGGACTTGCCCACGTGGAGATTGATGTGGGGCATACTGCTTCTGATTCTAGAGTTATGTGGAAAGTTCCGATGTTTGGTTTTAAAGAAAATACATAAAGATGAATAAAGCTGTGACCTTTTCCACCCAACAGGAACTGTGTGGTGTTTATTTGGTTTATTTGGTTGGCTTTCAGCAAGCCGGATGGTTAAAGGTGGTTTCCCGGTCTTTCCAGTCATACCACATCCCACTAAGGACATTGTTGAAATCATAACTGTGAGTGTGGGAGCCTGTGAAAAAGGTACAGAAATGAGTCTGACATTGAGGGGTGCCCCGTGGTTATATAGTGAAAAGTGTTGCACTCCTATCTCTGGATGCTTATGGTAAGCTAGGTAAGTGCAGTGTGAGGCACATTTCTTTAAAAGGACATCTTTACCTATTAACTACATCTGCAGTCATGTAACCTGTGAGATCTGAAAGCTGTGTAATAACTTCTAGTCCATGCATGTTGAGAACTGTGACTGATGTGTTTAAACTTGATTTGCAAGTAAAGAGCTGCTCTACTGCAAAAAGGCCTTATCATTGCCTTCACTGTTGCAAGGAACCCTGCCTTGTCCCTCACAATTCCTCAGTAACAAGAGCACCCTGAGCCACCATCAGGCAGGAGAACCCCTAGATCAGGATGTGCCCTGAAGGGAAGAAAGCTGCAACCTTCCCTTCAATTCATAGTCCAAGAGGGCGTCAGAGTGAGTAACAACTACAACCACCATTCTTGCTACTAAGGCTATTGTCACACCTGTGGCCCTGGGCTCGGGCAGGCTGTTCCGATGGGTGAACAGCCCACCGGATCCGTGCTGCCGCAGGTGCCCATTCACATGTTGTATTTTCGTTCTGACCGCCTCTCAGCAGGGTTGCCGTGCTGCGGCCGGATCCCCCATTACAGTGAATGGGGCCGGAGCGCAGGGGCGTAGTTAAATGCTCATGGGCCCTGGTGCAAGAGTTCAGCTCGGGCCCTCCCCCTTCCCTCAGCGCTGGTGCACCTAGGTTTTCTGCCAGCCAAGTCAAAAATTGAAACCCCCCCCATGCCAAATTCTCGACCTAACCTTTTCCCTCCTAACATTACGTATATCACTACAGAACATACAGGGTAAGGCTACATTCTCACGCATATTTTGCGGCTCATATGAGGACCCATTCACTTAAACGGGCCAGCAAAAAATGCGGATAGCACATCTGTATGTCCATTCCTATTTTTGTCCGTTTTGCGGACAAGGATAGGCATTGTTACAGTGGATCCGCAAAAAAACGGATGCCATACGGAACATCATCCGTTTTTTTGCGGATCCGCAATTTGCAGACCGCAAAACACAACGTTCGTGTGAATGTAGCCTAATACAGCGCCCCATACCTCTTACATCCAGTATAATACAGCGCCCCATACCTCTTATATCCAGGATAATACAGCGCCCCATACCTCTTACATTCAGGATAATACAGCGCCCCATACCTCTTACATCCAGTATAACACAGCACCTCATACCTCTTATATCCAGTGACGTCTCCTCTGATGTAGATGTTCTATTTCCACATCTTCTCCTTTCAGACCAGACACCATTTTTCAGCCATTTCTCATCTCTGCAGTTTGACAGAAAAAAATCTTAGTTTATTACTTTTCCATCATCCTCCCGTCTTCTGGATTAATCATCCTAGCACCCCCAGTACTGTGCCACTAGTACCACACAGATAGTGCCCTTCAATAATTATTGGCACACAGTGTCCTGAAATAACTGCGCCCAGCAAATAGGGTCCCTGACATTAATAGTGTAAACATAACATCCCCCAGAAATAACTGTGCTATGCTGATACTGTGCCAGGGTGCCCCCCACAGTAATAGTGCTCCCCAAAGTCCCAACTAATAATTCTCTGCCAGAGTGCACTTGCTAGTAATAGTGCCCCCAACAGTGCTAATGTCCCCACTGTGCCCCAGAAGTAATAATGCTTCCAATGTGCCAGTAAGAAGTGCCCCCATAGTGCACCTCAATAATATGCCAGTAAGAAGTGCCCCCATAATGTGCCAGAAGTGCCCCCCAAATTTCCCCCCAATAATGTGCCAGTAAGAAGTGTCCCCATAGTGCCCCCCAATAATGTGCCAGTAAGAAGTGTCCCCATAGTGCCCCCCAATAATGTGCCAGTAAGAAGTGCCCCCATAGTGCCCCCCAATAATGTGCCAGTAAGAAGTGTCCCCATAGTGTTCCCCAATAATGTGCCAGTAAGAAGTGCCCCCATAGTGCCCCCCAATAATGTGCCAGTAAGAAGCGCCTCCATCGTACCCCCCAATAATGTGCCAGTACGAAGTGCCCCAATAATGTGCCAGAAGTGCCCCCAAAATTTCCCCCCAATAACGTGCCAGTACGAAGTGCCCCCAGTGCCCCCATGTGCCAGTAAGAAATGCCCCCAGTGCCCCCATGTGCTAGTAAGAAATGCCCCCCAGTGCCCCCATGTGCCAGTAACAAATGCCCCCATGTGCCAGTAACAAATGCCCCCCAGTGCCCCCAATAGAGCTCCGGTCCTTGATTCCACCAATCAAAAAAAATAAACACTTATACTTACCTCCATTGAGCTGGCAGTGATGAGATGCAGGCCTCTTCCAGCCTGTGTACCGCGCTGTACGGCTCAGGCTGCACGATGATGTCATCGCGCCGCCTGAGCCGGCCTCTGATAGACTGCAGGCCTAGTGCCTGTAGCCTATCAGAGGAACGGGCAGGGGAGACGCCTCTCCCTCCCCTGCCCTGCAGCACAGGCATCTGTTTCGCTGTCCTGAGGACGGCGATACAGATGACTATGGAGATGAGCACTTCCACAATGGAAGCGCTCATCTTCGTATGCCATGCTGCCGACGTTACCCCCCAACTGTGCGGCGGGTCTCGCCACACCTTGCCTAATTTGCAGGGCGGTGCGGCCCTGCAAGTGGCAAGGGGGGGCCCCAGGGGCCCCCCTGACTTAGGGGCCCGGTCGCAACTGCGACCGCTGCGACCCCTATAGCTACACAGCGTAGTTCCGGCCCCACACGTGCACCTGCGGCAGCATGGATCCAGCAGGCTGTTCACCCACCGGAACAGCCTGCCGGAGCCCCGTGCCGCAGGTGTGAAAGGGGCCTAACACTTATATTATTTCCTCTCCTCTCTTGGGCTCAGTGCAGATAGATTACTCATCATTTATTAAGTGTCCCTGCTGATATACCATTTAAATCCAGCTTCTATGCTCATTACCTTTTTCTTCAGTCCTGGAGGTCTTCACAGATCAGACAAGGAAGTTGCTGTGTCATTTGTTGGCATGGAAAGTTCAGAAGTTAGTAGGCTACATCTTTCATGTAGAAATTACTGTAAAGATAGGTTAGTAGGAGCTAGGGCCAGGGTTTGTCTCAATATACATACTGTATTGAATGGGAAATTGTATTAGAAATGTACTGATCCATGATGAAGCATCTGCTTGAGGCACATATTCAGCTACTGCTGTATCATGTTGTGAAGTCGGGCATACAGTGTCAGCTCCACCACATCATATTTAGATTCCACGTGTTTTATTTCAGCCTAGTAAAAGATTGTCTATTATCTAGTTGTAAAGGTTTAATTTAGAACATGAAAGTAATGTATATTGTTATAATGTAATGTTTCCTTGCAGACTGGAGTGCCTTGAGCCCACCAGTAAAATTCATTCTAGGGGCCCACTGTAAAGCTACATGCAAATATTATCTGCTATATATATGTGTGACCCTAAAGATAATGGATAATGGTGGTTCACTTGGGAACTTCAAGAAGGAAGTTCCCTGATGAAAGATGATACAAGTCATCTTGCCCATCTGATGCATCTATAATAACCAAATGGGTAGTTTGCCTATTTATATGTAGTGCAGTCAGTCTACTGTGCCATGTGCCACGTGTGCAGGAGGTGGGAAACTAGGGGCCCACCACGGGATTCACCTGTGCCCCATGGGCCAGTCTGAGCCTGTTTCCTTGAAAGCAAATATGTCTCAAAAAGAATTACTTTACAGTGTGGTCCATATTTTCTTTACTTGAATATCTGAGTTGTCGCCGACATAAACAATATAGTGGGTCTATATGTGAAGTCTTTATTAAACATGAAACTTAAAGGGGCTCTGAACCTTTTTATTACTTTGGATAAATCATTAGCATCTGATCAGCAGGGGTCCAAAACCAGCAGCCACAACCTTCTCTCTCTTTCCCACAGGCTCACTGATGTCATGACCATTATCATAAGCCTTGATGTGGCTCAGCCACATTCACTTTAATGGGGCTGAGCCGTGCCCAGGCCAGTGATAAGAGTCATGAGGTCACTGGGCCTGCGGGAAGTGCCAGTGCTCTGAGCACTGCTGCCTTCTCAAACGGCTAAACGTCAGGGGTCCCAGGTGTCAGACCACCACCGATCAGATGCTGATGATCTAGCCAAAGGATAGATCATCAATAATAAAAAGGTTTAGAACCTCTTTAAGAAACTTTGAAATATCCTTAATAAGTTAATATTCAGCCCCCAAGATGTAACCATGAGGAGCACTTCTGTAAAAATATCACATTCTCTAAAAGACCACCTTATATTCGCCATCTAGAACAGATTTTTCAATTCCCCCAATTGCACACAACACAGGTGCAAATCTTTCCATTATACTTTATTTCTGTGTAAACTCCTTGTTAAAGGGAATATTAATTATCGATAATTTGGGTGTTACCAATAATTAATATTCATAAATAGGCGTACACCCGCTTCCGCTAGTTCCGCCTATTTATTCCTTTAATAAAACCCTATTGCCTACACGACCTAGCGCTACGTACAAGTGTAACTACAGTTAATTTTACTATAATACACTGTGCACTGTGTCTTTTTCAATAAAAGACTTTATTTACAAAATACTACGGCTACAGTCTTATTATTATTAACACAATACTACAGACCCTAACTACACTGCACAATCCCGTATACCTCCACCCACACAACTAACTACACGTACATACACACCAAAACACAGCTAGCCGCCCTCCCCAACCTATCTATATTACTGTCCCTGGGAGCAAAGGGTTAACTTACAATAACTATAATGCAGGGGTATAATGCTAGGGCAGGGGTATCAGGGGTTAATATATATTGCAGGGGTGCAGACAGCAGGGCTTGCAGGGGGTTAATATTATGAATCAAGGGGTAATGCAGGGATATATATATATTGCAGCGGTTGGTGATGCAGGGGTTAAATATTGCAGGGCTTAAATCACTGGTGGTTCAGGGGTTACTTAGCCAGTCCAAAGGGGGGTTGCTCGTCGCCCAGGGGGAGATCCTCGCTTGCTCGTCGTCCGGGGGATGATTCTGCTTTGGGGAGGCACGGCTCAAATCAACTGAAGAGGGCAGGGCGATCGGGGTTTTTAAACCCGATCGCCCGCGCTCCCGTGCTCTCGGGCTCCCGCGCTGCCGGCATGCGCGCTTGCATGCCCGCGCCGGCAGCCGTGTGCTCCTGGGGCCGGCATGCTGAAATGACGTCAGCACGCCGGGCCCGAGCACACAGGAATTCACAGGCGGAGGATCTCTTTGATCCTCCTGCCTGTGAATTGCCCTTCTATCTCCGGCACCGATCGCAGTGCCGGAGGAAGGAGAAGAGCAGAGACAGGGAAACCTTTTGTTTCCCTGTCCTGTTAATTGCCCCCAGCAGCGCTGAGGGTAATTAACAGAAGGGACAGAAGATCATCTCGATCTTTCGTCCCTTTGAAGTACCTGGGACTGGACTAATTAGTCCAGTCCTCAGGTCTCCATCTGTCCCCAGCAGATGTGCTTTTGTCCATCTGCTGGGGGCTACGGGGGGGAATGGCACCCGGTGGTTGATACATGTATATAGATACATGTACATAACTGGGGATCATGTACATGCATCTATATACATCTGGGGGTACAAGTGGCCCAACATATGTATATAACTGAAGGGGGCATATTTATCCTGAAAAAGGGGCATGAAAGGGGAAGGCCTATGTATATATATGTATATATGCATGCATATATATACATATTTATATCACCGCCCACACTTCCTTCTACACTCCTTTAAGGGTTTTGGCTTACAATCACAGAAATGGGATCAGACAAGAAGGGGTAGGCTTTTCTGCTACATACATCACTGAGTTTTGGGCACCCATGGCCCTGCCATTATATTACTGGTTGTCCATACTAGGTCCACAGTTGGTAGGTACTACTATCCATTGCATATCAGGAACAGCCCACAAGATCTTCAATTTTCTAGATGCGCTGACCCACTAGCCGTCACAACTTCACCCTTGTCCAAGTCACTCAGATTCTTATGTTGAGGATGTCATGATATTAATGTGAAGCCATTACTAAATGGCGCTGGCACCTTGATGTTTACATACCAAAGTTTGTAAAATAATGCACACTGCGCAGATGCCAAGAGTTATCTCTTTTACCTCAGGGGGGATGCCCCCTCTAATGTACATATAAAAACTGCTTAACTTCCTGTAATAAATGAGTTCTGCTTTGATACTTGGTGTCAGTGTGGTTCTTCCATGCACATTAAACTAACAGCTTGTAATTTGGAGCAGCCAGTCAATTAGACAACACAACTTGTGTGAATCCAAAACACTTCTACCTATTATTCCTGCTTCCAACATATTAGCTTTAAGAACTGACTGCTTACTTGCTGCCTAACATATCCAAACCCTTGTCATGAGACATTATTCACTTCAATGTTATGGCTGATTGGTATATATGAGCTATATCAAAGGACATCCATACAGTTAGATACAGGGGCGTAGCTAAAGGCTCATGGGCCCTGGTGCAAGAGTTCAGCTTGGGCCCCCCCTTCCTTCAGCGCTGGTGCACCTAGCTTTTCTGCCAGCCAAGTCAAAAATTGAAACCCCCCCCATGCCAAATTCTCATCCTAACCTTTTCCCTCCTAACACTACGTATATCACTACAGAACATACAGGGTAAGGCTACATTCACAGTTGTTTTTGCAGCCTCCGATCTGCATATTTTGAGGCTCAGATGCGGAACCATTCACTTAAATGAACACTGTGTGCTGTCCGCATCTGTATGTCCATTCCTATTTTTGTTAGTTTTGATCTGCAAAAAAGACCGATGCCATACGGAACATCATCCTTTTTTTGCAGATCCGCAATTTGCAGACTGCAAAACACAATGTTCGTGTGAATGTAGCCTAACACAGCGCCCCATACCTCATACATCCAGTGACGTCTCCTCTGATGTACTGTAGATGTTCTCTTTCCTCATCTTCTCCTTTCAGACCAGATGCCATTTTTCAGCCATTTCTCATCTCTACAGTTTGACAGAAAAAAATGTTAGTTTACTACTTTTCCATCATCCTCCAGTCTTCTGGACAAATCATCCTACCACCCCCAGTACTGTGCCACTAGTACCACACAGATAGTGCCCTTTAATAATTATTGGTACACAGTGTCCTAAAATAACTGTGCCCAGCAAATAGTGTCCCTGACAGTAATAGTGTAAACATAACGCCCCCCAGAAATAACTGCGCTATGCTGATACTGTGCCAGGGTGCCCCCACAGTAATAGTGCTCCCAAAGTCCCAACTAATAATTCTGTGCCAGAGTGCACTTGTTAGTAATAGTGCCCCCAACAGTACTAATGTCCCCACTGTACCCCAGAAGTAATAATGCTTCCAATGTGCCAGTAAGAAGTGCCCCCATAGAGCACCCCAATAATGTGCCAGTAAGAAGTGCTCCCCACCCGTAGATGCCCCCCAAATTATGTGCCAGTAAGAAATGCCCCAATAATGTACTAGAAGTTCCCAACATTGATTCCCCCCAAAATCATGTGCCAGTTAAGTGTCCAACCCCCATAGATGTCCCCAAATTATGTGCCAGTAAGAAATGCCCCCCCCAAATTATGTGCCAGTAAGAAATGCCCCCATGTGCCAGTAACAAATGCCCCATGTGCCAGTAAAAATGCACCTATGTGCCAGTAAGAAATGCCCCAGTGCCAGTAAAAATGCCCCCAGTGCTCCCATGCCATTAAGAAATGCCCCCAAGTGCCAGCAAGAAATGCCCCCAGTGCCAGTAAGAAATTCCCCCCAGTGCCCCCATGTGCCAGTAACAAATGCCCCCAGTGCCCCCATGTGCCAGTAACAAGTGCCCCCATGAGCCAGTAAAAATGCCCCCAGTGCCCCCACGTGCCAGTAAGAAATGCCCCCAGTGCCAGTAAAAATGCCCCCAGTGCCCCATGTGCCAGTAAAAAATGCCCTCAGTGCCAGTAGAAATGCCCCCAGTGCCAGTAAAAATGCCCCCAGTGCTCCTCTGCCATTAAGAAATGCCCCCCAGTGCCAGTAAGAAATGCCCCCCAGTGCCCCCATGTGCCAGTAACAAATGCCCCCAGTGCCCCCATGTGCCAGTAACAAGTGCCCCCAGTGCCCCAATGTGCCAGTAAAAATGCCCCCAGTGCCCCCAATAGAGCTCCGGTCCGTAATTGCAACAATTAAAAAAATAAACACTAATACTTACCTCCATCAGGCTGGCAGCGATGCGATGCAGGCCTCTTCCGGCCTGTGTCCCGCGCTGTACGGCTCAGGTGGCGCGATAACGTCAGCCTAGTGCCTGCAGCCTATCAGAGGAACGGGCAGGGGAGACGCCTCTCCCTCCCCTGCCCCGCAGCACAGGCATCTGTATCGCCGTCCTGAGGACGGCGATACAGATGACTATGGAGATGAGCGCTTCCACAATGGAAGCACTCATCTCCCTCTGCCCCACCGCCGCCCCCAACTATGCGCAGGACCACGCCGCACATGCCTAATTGGCTTAGGGGCCCGGTCGCAACTGCGACCGCTGCGACCCCTATAGCTACGCCACTGGTTAGATATGTAATCAAGTATGTAATTAGTGCATTGAAAATGTATTCATACCCCTTGAACTTTTCCACATTTTTTTTACGTTATGCCCACAAACTTACATGTATTTTATTGCGATTTTATGTGATAAAAGAACAAAAAGTAGCAAGTATGTGTAAAATAAAAAGAAAATGGTACATGGTTTTAAAAATTTTTAATGAATAAAAATCTGAAAAGTGTGGCGTGCATTTTTTTATCTATCCCCCTGCACTGTGATACCCCTAAATAAAATCCAGTGTGACCAAATGCTTTCGGAAGTCAGTCACCTAACTAATAGATTGAGTCCACCTGTGTGTAATACATTCTCAATATTAACTATAGCTGTTTATTAATGGCCTCAGAGGTTTGTTAGTGAACATTAGTGATCAAACAGGATCATGGAAACCAAGGAACACACCAGGCAGGTCAGGGATAAAGTTCTGGAGAACTGTAAAGCAGAGTTAGGTTATATATTAAAAAAATATTCCAGGCTCTGAACATTTCACCACTGTTCAATCCATCATCAGAAAATGAATGGAGTATGGCACAACTGCAAACCAACCAATACATAGCTGTCAGCTGTCCTGACAACCCAGACAAGGAAAGTACTAATTAGAGAATGAGTCCAGGAACCCATGGTCAGTCTGGAGGAGCTGCAGAGATCCACAGCTCAGCTGAGAGAATATGTCCAAAGAATCTGTCCACAGATTTGTGTACTCCACAAATTTGGCCATTTTTAAAGTAAGCCATAAGAAAGTTTTGAAGTTCACCACAAGCCATATAAAGGACACAGCAAACATGTGGAAGAAGGTGCTCTGATTAGACAAGACCAAAGTTGAACTTTTTGGCCTAAATGCAAAATGCCCTGTGGTGGAAAACTAACACTGAACATCACCTTGAACAAACCATCTCCACTGTGAAACATGGTGGTGGCAGCATCATGCTGTGGGGATGCTTTTCCTCAGCAGGGACAGGGAAGCTGGTCAGAGTTGATGGGAAAATGAATGTAGCTAAATACAGGGCAATCCTGGAGGAAAACCTGTTAGAGGCTGAAATTGACTTGAGACTGGGCAGAGGTTCACCTTTTGGTAGGACAACAACCCTAAACATACAGCCAGAGCTACAATGGAATAGTTTAGATCAAAGCTTATTCATGTGTTACAATGTGCCAGTCACGGTCCAAGTAAAAAAATAAAATACAACAGCACTCTGCAAACCAAATAAAGTTCTAATGCTATGCTTATTTTGTAAATTTGAGATTCTTGCAAAATACATTTTGTCCAAAATTATTTGGGCCCGTCTGCCAAACGGCAAGGCGATCTCTGTAATACGGGAACCTAACACTAAATGCTACAATGGTCACCATAAAATTCAGGGAGAGCAGGTTGCACATGCATGCAGGGTCCACTCTGCTTTTTATCATTTTTGGTTCCAAAATGGCCTCCATTCAATCCAGTGAATGCAGGTACCAACATGCATGCTGAGCCCACTCTATACCTCACCTGGTGCCAAATGGCTACCACTGAATGCAATGAGAGTCCACTCTATACCTCTCCTGGTGCCAAAAGGCTTCCAGTGAGTGCAAGGAGATCAGGCTACAGCTTTATACTTACACTAATTAAAATCAGCCTATGGGGCAGACAGGCTGGTCAGGAGTGCACGACTAAATGGAGTAGCCACACCTCCAGTACAAACTGCAAAGAAAAAGGGGGTTAGTCAGCACATCCAAATGCGCAGGTGCACGCTGCTTTCCAGTCACAGTCCAGACAAAATCCCATTGAGAATCTGTCGCAACAATTAAATATTCTGCTCACAGGCACTCCCTATCCAGTCTGACTGAGCTTCAGTTATTTTGCAAAGAAGAATGGGCAACAATTTCAGCCTCTGGATGTATAAATATGGTAGAGAAATACCCCAAAAGACTTGCAGCTGTAATTGCAGCAAAAGGTGGTCCTTAAAAGTATTTACTCTGGAGGGGGGGGGGGAGTCTGAATACAAATTGACTCCACACACACTGAAAACCAGGTGTCATTTTCTCTATACTTCACACATACGTGCTACTTTGTGTTGGTCTATCACATAAAATACCAATAAAATACATTTAAGTTTGTGGGCATAACCTGAAAAATGTGGAAAACTTCAAGGGGTATGAATACTTTCACACATGTTATGTTATCATAGTAGTGGTCCCAAGATGTTATATATTATAAGATGTTTTTAGTTTTAGTCTGCACCCTGCAGCTCAATGTACAGTACAGTCATAAAACCACTTTAATGTGGTTACATTTAAACAAATATTTGACAATCATATTGAGTTTCATCCTGTGAACACCAGTAGTTGGTAGATCAAGGTCAGACAAGAGGGTAATACTAAACAGTTTGGTGAAATGTTGCATCTAATTTCCCTTGCAGATGACATTGAGATGTACAGTATATGGATACGTGAAAATTAAATTTAGATATTGTTGATATAGTGCTAAATTTATTTGATATTGTTAATGATGACCTATAAAGACTATGCACATGGGCTGGCACAGTGATATGATGTCACTGAGCCAGCCCATGTAGGTGCCAGCAGTGTGCAGCGCTGGAGGATGGACCAGTGTCCTGTGTGATGACGGTCCCCTGCAGGCAGAGGATCTTTTGGTCCTCTGTCTTTGAAGTGCCCATAACTGGACAGATTTGTCCAGTTGCCTAAAGGGAACCTTTAAAGGGGATATACAGTATATATATATATACTAGCAGAAAGACCCGGCTTCGCCTGGGTATATTTCATCTATTTCATTTAATGTTTCTGTGTGTCGTTGCAGAGAGAAAGTCATCCTCCCTCCCATCCTTGCAGCTGACAGAAATTGATTTTTACCTTCATTTTTTTCAATCCCCATTGGCTGCAGAGTGGGAAGGGGCATGGTTTAATGGGACACGGGGGCGGGGTTTACGTCCTTCTTTTCAGGGTGGCCTGAATTATAGGTTAATGCCATAGTAATTTGAGGAAACACAATGAGTAGCAGTGGAAGAAAACATTGCTTTGCGCGGGTATATTTAATCTATTTTATTTAATGTTTCTGTGTGTCGTTGCAGAGAGAAAGTCATCCTTCCTCCCATCCCTGCAGCTGACAGATGTTGATTTTTACCTTCAATTGTTCAATCTCCATTGGCTGCAGAGTGGGAGGGGTCGTGGCCTGACCGAGTGGGGGCGTGACGTAGCAAGACCTGGGGCGGGGTTTTAAGTCCTTCTTTTGATGGTGGCCAGAATTACAGGTCGATGCCATGGTAATTTATGATGACACGCCATGGGTAACAGTGGAAGAAAACATTGCTTTGCGCGGGTATATTTAATCTATTTCATTTAATGTTTCTGTATGTTGTTGCAGAAAGAAATCCAACCTCCCTCCCACCCCTGCAGCTGACAGAAGTTGATTTTTACCTTCATTTTTTTAATCCCTATTGGGTGCGGAGATGGAGGGGGCGTGGCCTGACAGAATCGGGACGTGGTTTCGCGACATCTGGGGCGGGGTTTTAAGTCCTTCTTTTGAGGGTGGCATGAATTACAGGTCGATGACATGGTAATTTATGAGGACCCGCAATGGATAGCAGTGGAAAAAAACATCTTTTATTAGTACTGAACGGTCGTAGTCTAAAATTAGTCTATTTCATCTACAATTTTTGTGTGTCGTTGCAGAGAGAAATTCAACCTCCCACCCCTGCAGCTGATTTTTTTTCAATCCCCGTTGCCTGCGGAGTGGGAGGGGGCGTAGCCTGACAGTGTTGGGGGCGTGGCTTAGCAAGATGCTTCGAACGGTTGTAGTCTGAAATTAGTCTATTTCATCTAAAATATTGTGTGTGTCGTTGCAGAGAGAAATTCACCCTCCCACCCCTGCAGCAAATAGAAGTTGATTTTTCCCTTCATTTTTCCAATCCCCGTTGGCTGCGGAGTGGGACAGGGCATGACCTGACAGAGTTGGGGGCGTGGCTTAGCAAAGCGCTTCGCATAGGTGATTTAATCTATTTTATTTAATGTTTCTGTGTGTCGTTGCAGAATGGCTGCGGAGTGAGAGGGGGCGTGGCCTGACAGAGTTGGGGGCGTGGCTTAGCAAGACGCTTCGAACAGTTGTAGTCTATAATTAGTCTGAGACCTGGTCTAAAACCTTCCCGGACACCTGATGTACCTGTGTGCCGAATTTGGTGAAAATCGGTCCAGTAGTTTGGTCGCGCATAGAGAACAGACAGACAGACAGAAACTCATTTTTATAATATTAAGAGATATATATATATACTAGCAGAAAGACCCGGCTTCGCCTGGGTATATTTCATCTATTTATTTAATGTTTCTGTGTGTCGTTGCAGAGAGAAAGTCAATGCAGCTGACAGAAATTGATTTTTACCTTCATTTTTTCAATCCCTACTTCGGTTGTAGTCTAAATTCGGGGGCGTGGATTAGCAAGACGCTTCACATAGGTGTATTTAATCTATTTCATTTAATGTTTCTGTGTGTCGTTGCAGAAAGAAAGTCAACCTCCCACTGCTTCGGTTGTAGTCTAAATTCGGGGGCGTGGATTAGCAAGACGCTTCACATAGGTGTATTTAATCTATTTCATTTAATGTTTCTGTGTGTCGTTGCAGAAAGAAAGTCAACCTCCCACTCATCCCTGCAGCTGACAGAAGTTGATTTTTACCTTTATTTTTTCAATCCCTGCTGGCTGAGGAGTGGGAGGGGGCGTGGCCTTACAGAGTCGGGGAGTGGCTTAGCAAAGCGCTTCGCATAGGTGCATTTAATCTATTTCATTTAATGTTTCTGTGTGTCGTTGCAGAATGGCTGCGGAGTGAGAGGGGGCGTGGCCTGACAGAGACGGGGGGTGGCTTAGCAAAAGGCTTCGAACGGTTGTAGTCTATAATTAGTCTATTTCATCTAAAATTTTTGTGTGTCGTTGCAGAGAGAAATTCACCCTCCCACCCCTGCAGCAAACAGAAGTTTATTTTTACCTTCATTTTTTCAATTCCCATTGGCTGCGGAGTGGGAGGGGGCGTGACCTGACAGAGTCGGGGGCGTGGATTAGCAAGACGCTTCGCATGGGTGTATTTAATCTATTTTATTTAATGTTTGTGTGTGTTGTTGCAGAAAGAAAGTCAACCTCCCACCCATCCCTGCAGCTGACAGAAGTTGATTTTTACCTTTATTTTTTCAATCTCTGTTGGCTGCGGAGTGAAAGGGGGTGTGGCCTGACAGAGTTGGGGGTGTGGCTTAGTGAGACCTGGGGCGGGGGTTTTAAGTACTTCTTTTAGGGTGGCCTGAATTAAAGGTCAATACCATGCTTATTTATGAGCCCACGCAATAGACAGCAGTGGAGGAAAACATCTTTTATTACTACTGAACTGTAGTAATAGAAAAAAACATAAGTTATATTTATGGTAACCGGAATACCTTTAACAGTGTCAGTGAATAGAAATGGATGAGATCCTCAGCTGCTGATAATTACCTGGTTGTTATGGAAACCTGCCCTCCCTGTGTGTGTCTTTGCAGAGAATGGCAGTTGGAGTTTAAAACCAAAGCTCCCAGTTGTAATGTTGGCTAATGGAGATCATATTTTGGGAATATCTCAGGAACGGTATGTCCTAGAGAGATGAGACCTGGTCTAAAACCTTCCCGGACACCTGATGTACCTGTGTGCCGAATTTGGTGAAAATCGGTCCAGTAGTTTGGTCGCGCATAGAGAACAGAGAGACAGACAGACAGACAGAAACTCATTTTTATATTATTAAGATATATGGCACTTTCCTCTACAATAACAAAATCTGAAAAAAGTCAAAGTGTTTGAAGATTTTCTGATTGCATTGCATGTTTTAATAGGGCATAAGGGCAGGTGTGGTGTTGTAAGGACATGACTCCATTTATAATGAGAATTCTGGTTTAAACCTAATACAAAGTCTATACAAAGAGCCCCGAAGCCATCACTTGCCATTGATAAAATTACTTTATTATCTAATGTTTTGGGGCCTTATAAGGCAAAAGTGCAGACTAATATAAATAGCAGAGAAGAGGTGCACATTGGAAATGTCACCAGTTTGAGTAATTTCATATTTTATAACTCTTCTCTGGTATGTTTCTTTTTGCAGCACATTCTTGAGCATTTCTGCATTTGTGTACTGTGTATACAGCTAGCCCCTAGGGACCTGGTGCAGAGGATGAGAGCTGTCGCTCCCTGGGAATTGGTGCAAAGATTTAGGCCAGAAGTAAAAACAGCCTCTCTTTACTAAATGCAAAGGATAAGTTGTAGTACATCCAGCAGTAGTTTGTACAAAGTGCAATTTCACTCCCCAGATGATGAGGTATGGTGGCAGGCAATGGCACTCTGAGTATACTAGCCAGCAAAAGTCTCTTTCTCCTGATTCTCTTGCTAACAGTAATAATATGGCACTTGTGGCTACAGCTGTCCACTTGTTAAATGCAGGCTTTTAAGTGTGCTTGTCCTGAACTGTGTCTCAACATGTTTCCCCTCATCTGCACCAGAGTCTGCATAGCTGTAGTGCTGTTCACTCTGCTTACTGTAAACACTGTAGCTTCCAGAAACTCTCTGGCCTGGGACTGTGCAGTCTACCTGGTGTAGTGGTCCTTACTGATGCATACCTCCCAACCGCCCCGGATCCCGCGGGACAGTTATGGATTGCAGTGGCTGTCCCGATACGGGGGAGCTATGTCCCGGTTACTGGCAGCTCTCCCTGCGTCCATAGACAGTTGCCCGAATTGTGATGAAGCAGAGAGACGGAATTGGCTCACCATAATTGGCTTCATCCATAATCCCTCCCGTCCCCCCTGCAGGCTCTCCGTACCTACCTTATGCTCCCTACACCTTCGGTCTGGGCGGGGTGTGGGGCCGTCCGTCAGTCAGCCTTGGCTCCGCCCCTCTAGACTAGAGAAGAAGATCTCCTGCTGGTGATGCACTAGGAAGAAGGTAAATATATAGTTTTTTTGTTTTTTTTCTGTGAGTGGCACAGCATGGGCATATTACTGGGGAGCACAGTATGGGCATATTACTGGGGGACACAGCATTACTGGGGAGCACAGTATGGGCATATTACTGGGGGGCACCGCATTACTGGGGGCACAGCATTACTGGGGAGCACAGTATGGGTATATTACTGGGGGCACAGCATTACTGGGGAGCACAGTATGGGCATATTACTGGGGGCACAACATAAACTGGGGAGCACAATGTGAGCATATTACTGGGGGCACAACATTACTGGGGGGAACAATGTGGGCATATTATAGGGGGGCACAGCTGGGCATATTACTGGGGGGCACAGCTGGGCATATTACTGGGGGCACATAACTGGACATATTAATGGGGGCACATAACTGGGGAATAATTACTCTGTGGGACAGTAAGAGGACTGGGTGGGATTAGGTGTATAGTTATGTTTTGGGCGGAGTTAGAGGCGTGGCCTAGTGCCAAAAAAATTTGCCGCACTTCGCATGCCGCACAATTTTTCCCTCTTTCTCCGTCTCCGAAGTTGGGAGGTATGCAGATGAGCTGGATCTCTAGTACCTAAGGCCCTTGGAGATGATGGAGAGCAGATGGATGTGTTCCCTCACTCCAGGCTTGCCATTCTACCTCCCCTTGCTAACCATTTGCACCATCCCACTTATATAAAGAGGGGGAAAATGGAGTGGTTAGCTCCGTTCCCAGTGCCACGCATATACCATGCTGGTGTAACAGTGCATAGCATGTCAAAAACATTACAGATCCAAACTTTGCAGATACCCCAAACTTACCACAAACTTACCTTATTCCAGGCTCCAGTGGTGAGACCTCCAGCTTCGGTTTAATTGTGGCTGGAGAGACATGCTACTAAGCCACCCCTCCTGGTGATGCGATAGCGTCATTAGCAACAAGATGCAATGCTCTTTCATCCCATAGTGGTGTATGATGGAGAAGACTAGCAGTGAGCTGATTGCATACCTGTTCTATTCCTATGTACTAGTGTTCTGACTCATGGAGCACCGAGTCATGACCTATCAGGTTCTGATCCTGGGACCCGGTGCTCTATTGAAACCCCTTCCTGGTCTTATACCAGTGCCAGTGATAGCCTCTGACTCACTAGCTGGGTTCCTGGTTGAGTATTTTGGATCACTAGTATTTTGACCTTGGCTTGTCCTTTTGACTACTCTCTGTCTAATGTATTGAAATCGGGTTTCCCATCTGGTTCGACTTGGCTATTTGACTATTCTCTGTCTCTCGATTTGGTACTTTGTTGTCCTCCTGGTTCTGACTCATTTCAGTACGACTCTGTCTCTGTGTCTTGTTTTTGTCCCTTGGTCTTGTTTCTTTTGCACTTTAGGGAGTAGGGAACATTGAGCAACTGCAGACTTGCTAGTTAGAGCTTGCACTGCAAGTAGCCAGGGAAAATGGGTGGAGTTCTAGTTAGGGCTCACTGTCGGTGCCCCATACCTAGCAACTGTTAAAAATTGCAAAGAGGGACAATGTGTGGGGTGCATATTATGGCAGTATTTTTCATACTAGACCACGCCTCTAACTCCGCCCAATGCATAACTACTGGAGCCCCTGCTGCATTTTTTTTATTGCAATTCAATGTCCATTTAAATATTAGCTCATAAATCATCAGATTATAGATATTTTAACGTCCAAATTGAACCAAATAATGAAGTTCTGGTCTAATATACAGGTAAAATCCATACAGACACTTTAGTGAGGAGCAATTTGATAACTTTATTAATGTACATTTATGCATTAATTCTCCAGGTCAAAAAGAGGGACATTTAAGGAGCAAAGAGGGACAGAGGGACTTGGGTCAAAAAGAGGGACTGTCCCTCCAAAAGAGGGACACTTGGGAGGTATGCGGTGCCCGACCCTACCTACTGACCAGGAGCGGACATACCACCTGTGCAGCATGTTCCAGGGGCGGACATACCACCTGTGCAGCATGTTGGGGCCCAGAGAGGGAGGGGGGCCCTTCCCAGTGCCATCAGAGGTGTGGGGGATGGGGCCCTGAATAGGACTTACTGTGAATCTGCTGCCGTTCTGCCTGTACTCTATAGCTCAAGGACCTGTGATGACATCATAGTCATGTGATCTTTTCAACACTGGAAATGGTGGTAGGACCTGTGATGAGGTTACCATCATGTGACCAGTGCAGAAAAAGGCAGCGCTGAGCAGTGGAGACCTGTGATGCCATGTAAGTGCCAGAGACATGCTGGGAGATGTGGTTCTGCCCATTATACCTCCTCCCTGATTAGTGATAGCGAAATATGTTATTTAACTGGGACTGTATGTTAGAGGGACTGAAGAGAGGGGAGGGGTGGGGTTTACATGGGACTGTATGTTATAGAAGATTGGGGGGAGATGAATGGTGTTATTTACATGGGACTATGTGTTGGAGGGAGCTGAAGGAGGGGATTTTAGTTATTTGCATGGGACTGTATCATATAGAAGACTGGTGGGAGAGGACTGGTGTTATTTACATGGGAGTGTATTGTATAGAAGACTGGAGGGAGAGGAGTGATGTTATTTATATGGGACTGTATTGTATAGAAGACTGGTGGGAGAGGACTGGTATTATTGACATGGGACTGCATGGTATAAAAGACTGGAGGGAGAGGACAAGCATTATAATTTATGGGGGCACTACAGAGAATATTATAACTCCAGGGGGTACGGCAGGAGGAATTATAATTACAGGGGGCACTGCAGGTCACATTGTAAATACTGTGAGCAGTGGTGACGGGCATTACTACTGAGAGCTCTATAGAAGTGCCTTATAGATTGGCCTTATTTCTATTAGGGGTGCCCTATACAGGGGCCTTATTAGTACTGAGGGCACTGTAGAGAGCCTTACTACCCTAGCCTGTAAAGCCGCCCATCAGTGCCAGTGACGTTTCCGCTTAGCAATGTAAAAATGTAAACAAAACAGCCCAGGGCAAGGGAGAGCGTTGGAGTATGAAATGTCAGAGGGACTAAGGGGGGAGAAGGGGTTATGTCCAGGGGAGGTTGGGGGGCCCAGGTGCATTCCTTGCACAGGGGCCCTCTGCTGTCTGTGTCCGCCCCTGCTACTGACATTACAAATGCACGTACAACACATAAAATGAAATACCCAATAACAAATCATGGCACCATACAGATTGCACTCAGCTACTTCTGCTTAAACTTTCTTGACCAAAAGTGCAGCTTAAAGTCAAGTGAGCAAGCTTTCTCTGGATACATTTCATGGTGAATACATATTAAAATGGGAAAATAAAGCAATCTGAGTGACTTCGAATGAAACATTGTCATCGGTGTTAGACTAACTGGGGCTAATATATAAAAAAATGCCCTTCTTGTGGGGTTTTCTCCTGCAATGGTCTTGAGAGTGTACTGAGAATGTTGTGATAGAGGAAAAATATCCAGCAAAATGGGATCCTGTGGACTTAAAGGGTCATTATTTTCACAATTTGCATAAACGCATAGTACAAGTGCCCTCAAAAACTTTGTATTATGTTTTATTAGGGACAAATATATAGTTCTCTTGTTATCAGCCACCTTCCCTCATCCCGTATAATCACTTTTCACTATGTCCAGGATGGGTTCATCTCACAAGGGGATCATATTACACTTGTCAATGCAAGTCTAGGTTAGGGGGGAGGAGTGAACAGGAGCAGAGTAAGACATACACACAGACAAACAGACTGCAGCAGTTATATGCACTGAGATATAAAGTTCCTAAGTCTAGTGTCATAATAGTGCTAAAGCAATCTGACAGACTGTACCAGCAGAGGAAAAGCCTGACAGAGTTCTCCGGATTCAGCATAGCCTTAGCCGACCCCATAGACTATAATGGGATCTAGCTGGAATCCAGGCGCTCCCCAGCATAAATGCTGTAATTCGGGCCAGACGAAAATCGTTGCACACACCAGTTTTTGTCTGGCCAAATCCTACCATTTAGGCCAGGATGCTGGATCCCCACTGGTTCCCATTATAGTCAATGGGCACCAGTGAGGAACGGCTGCATCTGGCTAGGCAAAACCAGAAAACTCCGGCTGGCTGTTCCTCTCCCGAAACAGCCTGCTGGTTTGCTTTAAAGATGATTTGAAAATAAAGTGGTTTATTCCCAACCATACAGGTCACTACCTTTCTGTGATGTTCTCCATTCTGGGACTACTTCTGAATGAGGAAGAGAAGGTTAGAAAACAGATTCTCACTGTGTGCAGTGGATAGCAGATGGTCTCCACATACCAGAGGAAAACTGCTAAAAATGCCAAATACAGGTCATATAATAACCAGGAATAATGTTATTCCTCATGTGCATACACTGTACTACTGATTAATGCAAAGTTTTGTTGAAAGATTAGGTACTCTTTAAGCAACTTGTCAATGAAAAGGGTCAGAGGAGGATGTCAAGAAATCAAACTGTTATGATGAACAGATGTTGTACAGTGAAGCAAGTTACAGCCAAATAGAATGCTGGCGCGCCAACTCATGATTTACTAGCAAGGGTGGGATATAACAGCAGAAGACCTGCTCACATGCCATTGCTGTTTAACAGAAAAGGTAAAGTTAGACTCCAGTGGGCAAAACCACGAAAATTGAATCACTTAGTGGTGGAGAAACATCTAGTCATATGAATCCAGATTTCTGTTGCACCTTATTGATAGGGGGATCAGAATTTGGTGCAAGCAACATGAATCAATGAACCCTCCCTGTTAGGTGTCAGGTATGCGGAATGTTTTCTTGGCACACCATGGGTCTTCTGATACCTGTGTAGGGACATTTGGACCTAAACATTGTGAGTGGCCAGGCAAACATTGTGAGGATGCTTTCTGTATGGCAATGCACTATGCCTCAAAGGTCGTATAGTTATGGATTGGTTACAGGAGAATGACAATGAGTTTTCCCTAACTATAGTCTTCTAAACTAGCGAATTTCAACATTGAGATACCTTGGCAATATGGAAAAAAGTAAGCAAGTGCCTCATATCAACTTTCTTTACATGATAAATGCCACCCTCTAAAGTGATAAAACCTCTTTTAAGTAGTGTAATATACAGACCTTTATTTCTGATAGTTAAGCTCTTCATAATGACAGGGAGGGTTCAACAGGATTGACGATTAGCAATTGTACTGTACCACATAAAAGGTGAGTATATAATTGAGAATGCGTACATGAGGAACATGTCTGTATGTGGGTAAGTAAATGGCTCAGTGATAGAAAACAGAGGGTGGTTATTAACGGTATACACTCAGATTGGGTCACTGTGACTAGTGGGGTACCACAGGGGTCAGTATTGGGCCCTATTCTCCTCAATATATTTATTATTGATCTTGTAGAAGGCTTGCACATTAAAATATCAATTTTTGAAGATGACACTAAACTGTGTAAAGTAATTAACACAGAAGAGGACAGTACACTGCTACAGAGGGATCTGGATAGACTGGAGGCTTGGGCAGAGAAGTGGCAGATGAGGTTTAACACTGACAAATGTAAGTTTATGCACATAGGAAGGAATAATGCAAGTCACCAGTACATACCAAATGGTAAAACACTGGGTAACACTGACATGGAAAAGGACCTAGGAATTTTAGTATACAGCAAACTAAGCTACAGAAACCAATGTCAGACAGCTGCTGCCAAGGCCAATAAGATAATGGGTTGCATCAAAAGGGGTCTTAGATGCCCATAATGAAAACATAGTCCAACATGGACTACAGTAACCAGAAATATTGTTAAAATTAGGGTTATTCAGGTTAGGGGAGGGGAGACCTAAGAACTATGTATAAATATATCAGGAGTCAGTACAGAGATCTCTTCATTCCCCTTTTTATCCCCAGGACTGTGACTGTGATGAGGGGACATCCTTTGCCTCTATAATAGGATTCTTAATGGTAAGAGCAGTGAGACTATGGAACTCTCTGCCTGAGGAGTTGGTGATGCTAAGTTCACTAAAAGAGTTCAAGAGGGGCCTGGATGTATTTCTGGAGTGTAATAATATTACAGGTTATAGTTACTAGAGATGGGGTCGTTGATCCAGGGAGTTATTTTGATTGCCTGATTAGAGTTGGGAAGGACTTTTTCCCGTAAAATGAAGAAAATTGGCTTCCACCTCATAGGGTAGAAAGGGCTGTAGGGCTGTTCAGAGCACCTCCACTAATTTGATGTATGTAATCATGATGAGCTTCCTGACTGCATGGGCCAACATTCCTGCAGAAGGATTTCAACAGCTAGTGTAATCTATGCAATGATGAATTGCTGCAGATCTGAAGACCAAATGAGGTCCAATGTGTTACTTGATAAACATCACTAATAAATAGAGATGAGCGAGTAGTGTTCGATCGAGCCGGTATTCGATCGAATACTACGCTATTCGGCATACTCGATTTCAATCGAGTATAACGGCGATGGCGCACTTAGAATTCGTTTCCCCTCCCACCTTCCCTGGCGCTCTTTTTCCACCAATCACCATGCAGGGGGGGTATGACAGGCCCGCGGAGCACGCTGGCAGCGCGAAAACGGCGTCTACATGGATTGGCTGGAAAAACCACGTGACCTCGAATATTAAAAACTCAGCTCTTCCTGCTCGTTCGCATATGCTGCGTGAACTTAGTCAGGGACAGAGGCTGGAGAAGGGAGAGATAGGTTTTAGCTGTTGGACAGGCAGGAGCGTGATATCAGGGCTACTATAGTGCAGTACAGTGATAGCTTTACTACCATATACACTCTGCAGAGAACGGCTGCTGTATTCAGGGATAGCTGCTGGAGTAGGGACAGAGAGAGGCATTAGTGGTGTATTAGGTGCTCTGCTGCATACCAAACTATATTTGGCACTACTGTTCTGCGTTCTTTTTGGCCGCAAAACCCTGTTATATACCTAGTGTGTATATGCACCATCTGATCTTTTGGCAGTATACGGCTGTGTACTTTTTTTTTTTTTTTAAATACAGTTTATTTGGCTCTAGTGTTCTGGGTTCTGTGTGCCTGCAATGCCCTTTTTGTATACCAGGTGTAAATACCCACCGTCTGACCTGTTAGTACACGGCTGTGTACCTAGAAATAAAAAAAAAAAGGCCTTTTCTTTGTCAACTGTACTGAGCGTTCTGCGTGCTTGCAAAATTATTTTATATACGTGGTGTTAATACACACCGTCTGACCTGTTAGTACACGGCTGTGTACCTAGAAATATTTAAAAAAAAGGCCTTTTCTTTGTCTACTGTACTGAGCGTTCTGCGTGCTTGCAAAATTATTTTATATACGTGGTGTTAATACACACCGTCTGACCTGTTAGTACACGGCTGTGTACCTAGAAATATAAAAAAAAAAGGCCTTTTCTTTGTCTACTATAGTGAGCGTTCTGCGTGCTTGCAAAATTATTTTATATACGTGGTGTTAATACACACCGTCTGACCTGTTAGTACACGGCTGTGTACCTAGAAATATAATAAAAAAATGCCTTTTCTTTGTCTACTATACTGTGCGTTCTGCGTGCTTGCAAAAGTATTTTATATACGTGGTGTTAATACACACCGTCTGACCTGTTAGTACACGGCTGTGTACCTAGAAATATTAAAAAACTAGGCCTTTTCTTTGGCACCTGTACTGTGCGTTCTGCGTGCTTGCAAAAGTATTTTATATACGTGGTGTTAATACCCACCGTCTGACCTGTTAGTACACGGCTGTGTACCTAGAAATATAAAAAAAAAAGGCCTTTTCTTTGTCTACTGTACTGAGCGTTCTGCGTGCTTGCAAAAGTATTTTATATACGTGGTGTTAATACACACCGTCTGACCTGTTAGTACACGGCTGTGTACCTAGAAATATTAAAAAACTAGGCCTTTTCTTTGGCACCTGTACTGTGCGTTCTGCGTGCTTGCAAAAGTATTTTATATACGTGGTGTTAATACACACCGTCTGACCTGTTAGTACACGGCTGTGTACCTAGAAATATAAAAAAAAAGGCCTTTTCTTTGTCTACTGTACTGAGCGTTCTGCGTGCTTGCAAAATTATTTTATATACGTGGTGTTAATACACACCGTCTGACCTGTTAGTACACGGCTGTGTACCTAGAAATATAAAAAAAAAGGCCTTTTCTTTGTCTACTATACTGAGCGTTCTGCGTGCTTGCAAAAGTATTTTATATACGTGGTGTTAATACACACCGTCTGACCTGTTAGTACACGGCTGTGTACCTAGAAATATTAAAAAAAAAGGCCTTTTCTTTGTCTACTATACTGAGCGTTCTGCGTGCTTGCAAAATTATTTTATATACGTGGTGTTAATACACACCGTCTGACCTGTTAGTACACGGCTGTGTACCTAGAAATATAAAAAAAAAGGCCTTTTCTTTGTCTACTATACTGTGCGTTCTGCGTGCTTGCAAAAGTATTTTATATACGTGGTGTTAATACACACCGTCTGACCTGTTAGTACACGGCTGTGTACCTAGAAATATTAAAAAACTAGGCCTTTTCTTTGGCACCTGTACTGTGCGTTCTGCGTGCTTGCAAAAGTATTTTATATACGTGGTGTTAATACCCACCGTCTGACCTGTTAGTACACGGCTGTGTACCTAGAAATATAAAAAAAAAGGCCTTTTCTTTGTCTACTGTACTGAGCGTTCTGCGTGCTTGCAAAAGTATTTTATATACGTGGTGTTAATACACACCGTCTGACCTGTTAGTACACGGCTGTGTACCTAGAAATATTAAAAAACTAGGCCTTTTCTTTGGCACCTGTACTGTGCGTTCTGCATGCTTGCAAAAGTATTTTATATACGTGGTGTTAATACACACCGTCTGACCTGTTAGTACACGGCTGTGTACCTAGAAATATAAAAAAAAAGGCCTTTTCTTTGTCTACTGTACTGAGCGTTCTGCGTGCTTGCAAAATTATTTTATATACGTGGTGTTAATACACACCGTCTGACCTGTTAGTACACGGCTGTGTACCTAGAAATATAAAAAAAAAGGCCTTTTCTTTGTCTACTATACTGAGCGTTCTGCGTGCTTGCAAAATTATTTTATATACGTGGTGTTAATACACACCGTCTGACCTGTTAGTACACGGCTGTGTACCTAGAAATATAAAAAAAAAGGCCTTTTCTTTGTCTACTGTACTGTGCGTTCTGCGTGCTTGCAAAAGTATTTTATATACGTGGTGTTAATACACACCGTCTGACCTGTTAGTACACGGCTGTGTACCTAGAAATATTAAAAAACTAGGCCTTTTCTTTGGCACCTGTACTGTGCGTTCTGCGTGCTTGCAAAAGTATTTTATATACGTGGTGTTAATACACACCGTCTGACCTGTTAGTACACGGCTGTGTACCTAGAAATATTAAAAAAAAGGCCTTTTCTTTGTCTACTGTACTGAGCGTTCTGCGTGCTTGCAAAAGTATTTTATATACGTGGTGTTAATACACACCGTCTGACCTGTTAGTACACGGCTGTGTACCTAGAAATATAAAAAAAAAGGCCTTTTCTTTGTCTACTGTACTGAGCGTTCTGCGTGCTTGCAAAATTATTTTATATACGTGGTGTTAATACACACCGTCTGACCTGTTAGTACACGGCTGTGTACCTAGAAATATAAAAAAAAAAGGCCTTTTCTTTGTCTACTATACTGAGCGTTCTGCGTGCTTGCAAAATTATTTTATATACGTGGTGTTAATACACACCGTCTGACCTGTTAGTACACGGCTGTGTACCTAGAAATATAAAAAAAAGGCCTTTTCTTTGTCTACTGTACTGTGCGTTCTGCGTGCTTGCAAAAGTATTTTATATACGTGGTGTTAATACACACCGTCTGACCTGTTAGTACACGGCTGTGTACCTAGAAATATAAAAAAACTAGGCCTTTTCTTTGGCACCTGTACTGTGCGTTCTGCGTGCTTGCAAAAGTATTTTATATACGTGGTGTTAATACACACCGTCTGACCTGTTAGTACACGGCTGTGTACCTAGAAATATATAAAAAAAAGGCCTTTTCTTTGTCTACTATACTGAGCGTTCTGCGTGCTTGCAAAATTATTTTATATACGTGGTGTTAATACACACCGTCTGACCTGTTAGTACACGGCTGTGTACCTAGAAATATAAAAAAAAAAGGCCTTTTCTTTGTCTACTGTACTGTGCGTTCTGCGTGCTTGCAAAAGTATTTTATATACGTGGTGTTAATACACACCGTCTGACCTGTTAGTACACGGCTGTGTACCTAGAAATATTAAAAAACTAGGCCTTTTCTTTGGCACCTGTACTGTGCGTTCTGCGTGCTTGCAAAAGTATTTTATATACGTGGTGTTAATACCCACCGTCTGACCTGTTAGTACACGGCTGTGTACCTAGAAATATAAAAAAAAAGGCCTTTTCTTTGTCTACTGTACTGAGCGTTCTGCGTGCTTGCAAAAGTATTTTATATACGTGGTGTTAATACACACCGTCTGACCTGTTAGTACACGGCTGTGTACCTAGAAATATTAAAAAACTAGGCCTTTTCTTTGGCACCTGTACTGTGCGTTCTGCGTGCTTGCAAAAGTATTTTATATACGTGGTGTTAATACACACCGTCTGACCTGTTAGTACACGGCTGTGTACCTAGAAATATAAAAAAAAAGGCCTTTTCTTTGTCTACTGTACTGAGCGTTCTGCGTGCTTGCAAAATTATTTTATATACGTGGTGTTAATACACACCGTCTGACCTGTTAGTACACGGCTGTGTACCTAGAAATATAAAAAAAAGGCCTTTTCTTTGTCTACTATACTGAGCGTTCTGCGTGCTTGCAAAATTATTTTATATACGTGGTGTTAATACACACCGTCTGACCTGTTAGTACACGGCTGTGTACCTAGAAATATAAAAAAAAAGGCCTTTTCTTTGTCTACTATACTGAGCGTTCTGCGTGCTTGCAAAATTATTTTATATACGTGGTGTTAATACACACCGTCTGACCTGTTAGTACACGGCTGTGTACCTAGAAATATAAAAAAAAAGGCCTTTTCTTTGTCTACTGTACTGTGCGTTCTGCGTGCTTGCAAAAGTATTTTATATACGTGGTGTTAATACACACCGTCTGACCTGTTAGTACACGGCTGTGTACCTAGAAATATTAAAAAACTAGGCCTTTTCTTTGGCACCTGTACTGTGCGTTCTGCGTGCTTGCAAAAGTATTTTATATACGTGGTGTTAATACCCACCGTCTGACCTGTTAGTACACGGCTGTGTACCTAGAAATATAAAAAAAAAGGCCTTTTCTTTGTCTACTGTACTGAGCGTTCTGCGTGCTTGCAAAAGTATTTTATATACGTGGTGTTAATACACACCGTCTGACCTGTTAGTACACGGCTGTGTACCTAGAAATATTAAAAAACTAGGCCTTTTCTTTGGCACCTGTACTGTGCGTTCTGCGTGCTTGCAAAAGTATTTTATATACGTGGTGTTAATACACACCGTCTGACCTGTTAGTACACGGCTGTGTACCTAGAAATATAAAAAAAAAGGCCTTTTCTTTGTCTACTGTACTGAGCGTTCTGCGTGCTTGCAAAATTATTTTATATACGTGGTGTTAATACACACCGTCTGACCTGTTAGTACACGGCTGTGTACCTAGAAATATAAAAAAAAGGCCTTTTCTTTGTCTACTATACTGAGCGTTCTGCGTGCTTGCAAAATTATTTTATATACGTGGTGTTAATACACACCGTCTGACCTGTTAGTACACGGCTGTGTACCTAGAAATATAAAAAAAAAGGCCTTTTCTTTGTCTACTGTACTGTGCGTTCTGCGTGCTTGCAAAAGTATTTTATATACGTGGTGTTAATACACACCGTCTGACCTGTTAGTACACGGCTGTGTACCTAGAAATATTAAAAAACTAGGCCTTTTCTTTGGCACCTGTACTGTGCGTTCTGCGTGCTTGCAAAAGTATTTTATATACGTGGTGTTAATACACACCGTCTGACCTGTTAGTACACGGCTGTGTACCTAGAAATATTAAAAAAAAGGCCTTTTCTTTGTCTACTGTACTGAGCGTTCTGCGTGCTTGCAAAAGTATTTTATATACGTGGTGTTAATACACACCGTCTGACCTGTTAGTACACGGCTGTGTACCTAGAAATATAAAAAAAAAGGCCTTTTCTTTGTCTACTGTACTGTGCGTTCTGCGTGCTTGCAAAATTATTTTATATACGTGGTGTTAATACACACCGTCTGACCTGTTAGTACACGGCTGTGTACCTAGAAATATAAAAAAAAAGGCCTTTTCTTTGTCTACTATACTGAGCGTTCTGCGTGCTTGCAAAATTATTTTATATACGTGGTGTTAATACACACCGTCTGACCTGTTAGTACACGGCTGTGTACCTAGAAATATAAAAAAAAGGCCTTTTCTTTGTCTACTGTACTGTGCGTTCTGCGTGCTTGCAAAAGTATTTTATATACGTGGTGTTAATACACACCGTCTGACCTGTTAGTACACGGCTGTGTACCTAGAAATATAAAAAAAAAGGCCTTTTCTTTGGCACCTGTACTGTGCGTTCTGCGTGCTTGCAAAAGTATTTTATATACGTGGTGTTAATACACACCGTCTGACCTGTTAGTACACGGCTGTGTACCTAGAAATATTAAAAAAAAGGCCTTTTCTTTGTCTACTGTACTGAGCGTTCTGCGTGCTTGCAAAATTATTTTATATACGTGGTGTTAATACACACCGTCTGACCTGTTAGTACACGGCTGTGTACCTAGAAATATAAAAAAAAAGGCCTTTTCTTTGTCTACTATACTGTGCGTTCTGCGTGCTTGCAAAAGTATTTTATATACGTGGTGTTAATACACACCGTCTGACCTGTTAGTACACGGCTGTGTACCTAGAAATATTAAAAAAAAGGCCTTTTCTTTGGCACCTGTACTGTGCGTTCTGCGTGCTTGCAAAAGTATTTTATATACGTGGTGTTAATACCCACCGTCTGACCTGTTAGTACACGGCTGTGTACCTAGAAATATAAAAAAAAAGGCCTTTTCTTTGTCTACTGTACTGAGCGTTCTGCGTGCTTGCAAAAGTATTTTATATACGTGGTGTTAATACACACCGTCTGACCTGTTAGTACACGGCTGTGTACCTAGAAATATTAAAAAACTAGGCCTTTTCTTTGGCACCTGTACTGTGCGTTCTGCGTGCTTGCAAAAGTATTTTATATACGTGGTGTTAATACACACCGTCTGACCTGTTAGTACACGGCTGTGTACCTAGAAATATAAAAAAAAAGGCCTTTTCTTTGTCTACTGTACTGAGCGTTCTGCGTGCTTGCAAAATTATTTTATATACGTGGTGTTAATACACACCGTCTGACCTGTTAGTACACGGCTGTGTACCTAGAAATATTTAAAAAAAAAGGCCTTTTCTTTGTCTACTGTACTGAGCGTTCTGCGTGCTTGCAAAATTATTTTATATACGTGGTGTTAATACCCACCGTCTGACCTGTTAGTACACGGCTGTGTACCTAGAAATATTAAAAAACTAGGCCTTTTCTTTGGCACCTGTACTGTGCGTTCTGCGTGCTTGCAAAAGTATTTTATATACGTGGTGTTAATACACACCGTCTGAACTGGTAGTATACGGCTGTGAAGGCAAAATATTGTAACAAAAAAAAAATGCGTAGGGCTAGCGGAATCGGACGTGGACGAGGACGGGGGCGCGGAAATGCTGTTGGGGGCCTTGTTGAAGCCAGTGGGGATACAATGCGTGCTGGTGAGGGGCAGCCAGGATCCCACTCATCCAGAATCCCTGCCTTTATGGGACAGTTAAGCAGGGGGCGGGTTACACCGCTGTTGAGGCCTGAGCAGGTTGAACAGGTGGTGCAATGGATAGCCGATAGCGCTTCCACACAGTTGTCCACCAGCCAGTCATCCACACAGTCTCACTCTGACCCTCCTTCCTCCACACCTGGCCAACAGAGTCATCCCACCATTGACCCCTCCCAGGAGCTCTTTTCGGGTCCTTTTTCAGATGTGCCGGAAGAATCCCAGGAGCTAGCAGAGGAATTTGTTTGTAGTGATGCCCAAACACTTGAGTATTCGCCATCTCCTGCTGATGTGGACCCTGAACCAGCATCTGTTATCATGAGCGATGATGATGATGAGACGCAGTTGCCATCAAGGGAGGCTGTTGGAATGTCCAGTGGGCAGGAGGAGGAGCAGAGTGAGGAAGTGGAAGAGGAGGTGGTGGATGACGAAATGACCGACCCCACTTGGCCAGGGGTGATGTCCAGCGGGGAAAGCAGTGGAGAGGTGGTGGTCTGCGCAGCACCGAAAAAGGCAGCAAGAGGCAGAGGGATGTCCAGAGGCAGAGGGATGTCCACAGGCAGAGGGATGTCCACAGGCAGAGGACAGTCCAGACAGAGAAGTGAGGCCACAGCCAGCAGGGCCGAAGCTGTTCCCGGCAGCAGGCAGTCGCGCGAAGCTCCCCCATCGAGGCCTCGTACTTCTGTGGTGTGGAGATTTTTTAATGTTTGTGCGGATGACAAACTGAGCGCGGTTTGCACACTCTGCCACTCAAAACTGAGTAGGGGCTCTGAGAAGAGCAATATGACCACCTCAGGCATGCGGCGTCACTTGGAAGTCAAGCACTGGGCTGAGTGGGAGAGAGCAAACGCAATACAACCTGCGCAAGGTCTTCCTGCCACTGCCTCTTCCCCTTTGTTGTGTGCTGCCACTGCGGTCCAGACCTCCAGCCAGGACACCTCCACATCTGCCTCTGCCTCGGCTACTTTGGGGCCTTCTCCTTCAGCCTCCCCTTCCCCCGCATCTTCGCCTGCACCTTCACACTCCTCGTCCCATCAACTGTCCATCTCGCAGGCGTTCGACCGCAGGCGGAAGTACGCCTCGAGTCACCCCCAAGCCCAAGCCTTAAACTGCCACATCTCCAAACTGCTGGCCCTGGAGATGTTGCCGTTTAGGCTTGTGGAGACGCAGGCCTTCCGCGACCTGATGGCGGCTGCCGCACCTCGCTATTCCGTCCCCAGCCGCCACTACTTTTCCCGGAGTGCCGTCCCCGCCCTGCACCAGCACGTGTCGCGTAACATCAGGCGGGCCCTGAGGTACGCAGTCAGCGCAAAGGTCCACTTGACCACCGACTCGTGGACAAGCGCTTGCGGCCAGGGACGATACATCTCTTTGACGGCACACTGGGTGAATGTTGTGGAAGCGGGGACGGGGTCGCAAACAGAGACGGCCTACCTACCACCCCCGCCCAAGATTGCCAGCACGGGTTCTGATAAACCCCCCTCCTCTTCCTCCTCCTCCTCCTCCTCTGCCTTAACATCGCCCTCAGCCGCTAGCTGGAAGCGTTGCAGCACTGGCGCGGGGAGACGTCAGCAGGCGGTGCTTAAGCTCATCAGCTTGGGCGACAGGAAGCACAGCGCCCCAGAGGTGAGGGACGCCATATTGCAGCAGACGGAGATGTGGCTGTCGCCGCTGCAGCTAGGACCAGGCATGGTCGTGTGCGATAACGGCCGTAACCTGGTGGCGGCTCTGGAGCTTGCCGAACTCAATCACGTACCATGCCTGGCCCACGTTTTTAATCTGGTAGTCCAAAAATTTCTAAAGACTTACCCCAACCTGGCAGAGCTACTGGTGAAAGTGCGGCGCTTGTGCGCTCACTTTCGGAAGTCAACTGTAGCTGCTGCTAGCTTAAAAAAACTCCAGCAACGCCTCCATTTGCCTCAACATCGGCTGTTGTGCGACCTGCCGACTCGCTGGAATTCCACCTATTCCATGTTGGCCAGGGTGTGTGAGCAGCAGAGAGCATTGATGGAGTACCAGATTATGAATCCACGCGTGCCTCCAACTCAGCTCCCTCAGTTTGCCAACCACGAGTGGCCATGGATGGCAGACATATGCGATGTACTGCGTATCTTTGAGGAGTCCACCAAGAAGGTCAGCAGCGAGGACGCTATAGTGAGCGTAACCATCCCGCTCCTATGCGTCCTTAAAGAATCGCTCATCGCAATAAGGGAGAACGCATTGCACGCAGAGGAGACGGGGGTAGGAGGAGACGCAACGGAGCTACACAGTCAGACCACACTTTTGTCTGCTTCTCGGTGGCAGTTGCAGGAGGAGGAGGATGAGGAGGAGGAGGACGACGTGGAGGTGGCTGTGGAAGAGGAGGAGGATGCTGGCGGCGAGGGTAGCAGTCAGGCTGTGTGCGTCCCATTGGTTCAGCGCGGATGGGGCGGAGAGGAGGCGGAAGAGGAAGAGGAGGAAATGGCAAGTGATCCTTCTGGTGGGGGCAGTGACGTCATGCCTATTCAGAGTCTGGCACACATGGCTGACTTCATGCTGGGCTGCTTTTCCCGGGACACACGTGTTGTCCGGATAGTGGAGAACAAACTGTACTGGGTCTTCGCACTCCTGGACCCCCGGTATAAAGATAACGTCTCCTCTTTTATTCCGGTAGAGGAGAGGACGAATCGATTGCTGGAATACCAGAGGGAACTCGTGCAGAACATGATGGAGATTTTCCCACCCACCATCGCTGGCGGCAGAGAGGAGAGGGTCTCCCAGAGTCCCACAACATCGATCAGGCCCACAGCCACCAGGGGAACACTCTCCAAGGTGTGGGACACGTTCATGGCACCCCCTCGTGCAACTTCCATCACTGCGGGGCCCGCTATCAGCAGGAGGGACAAGTATCGGCGGATGTTGCGGGAGTACCTGGCAGACCGTACCCCTGTCCTCCCCGATCCCTCGGCGTCCTACACTTACTGGGTCTCCAAGTTGGACACGTGGCTGGAACTGTCCCTGTACGCCTTGGAGGTGCTTGCCTGCCCTGCCGCCAGCGTGCTATCAGAAAGGGTGTTCAGCGCAGCCGGGGGCATTATAACCGATAAGCGCAGCCGCCTGTCAACCGACAGTGCCGACAGGCTGACGCTAATCAAAATGAACAGCAAGTGGATTGACCCGGACTTTGCTTCTCCAACAGTGGAAAGCAGCCAAAAGTGAAGTGCCATCTGTATGAAGTGCCATTTCCTCCTCCACCTCCTCCTCCTTAACCGCCGTAGAATTGCTCCGTAAAATAAAAAATATATATATATTTATGGCTCACCTCTTGGGCCTACAAACAATTTTTAAGAGGTCTCACCTCTTGGGCCTACAAACAATTTTTAAGAGGTCTCACCTCTTTAGCCTCCACATAATTTTTAAGAGGTCTCACCTCTTGGGCCTACAAACAATTTTTCTCATGGCTCACCTCTTGGGCCTACAAACAATTTTTAAGAGGTCTCACCTCTTGGGCCTACAAACAATTTTTATTATGGCTCACCTCTTGGGCCTTAATACAATTTTTAAGAGGTCTCACCTCTTGGGCCTACAAACAATTTTCTCATGGCTCACCTCTTGGGCCTACAAACAATTTTTAAGAGGTCTCACCTCTTGGGCCTACAAACAATTTTTATTATGGCTCACCTCTTGGGCCTTAATACAATTTTTAAGAGGTCTCACCTCTTGGGCCTACAAACAATTTTTCTCATGGCTCACCTCTTGGGCCTACAAACAATTTTTAAGAGGTCTCACCTCTTTGGCCTCCACTTAATTTTTTCAAGGGCTCACCTCTTGGGCCTCCATATAATTTTTTCGAGGGCTCACCTCAAGCTAACTTTGCGCACTCATTAAAATATTTTCACAACAAGGACCTAAGAGCCCTCGATGGGAGAGCTTTGTGTGGGGGCCTGTTATAGGGAAGAGATGCGGCCCTGCGGGCTCTAGCCTGCCTTCTCCATGAGCCTCTGGCCAGCCCACGGCCTCTTCCTGCCTTTTGCGGTCCTACGCATCCCTCAACATCCCCACTGCTTTACCTGCTAGACATGACACTGGGCCAGGTCGGGTCACTGACTTCGTCATACTCAACCACCTCCTCTTACACTGCCTCACTTTGCTCCAACAGCCTCCCTTGCTGGCAACTGTGTCTCATCATCGTCCCTAATCATTTTACACTTTAGTGCCCGTTCCACACCACCATCAGCTAGAGATGGAGCTTGCTCCAGTGTTTGGGCATCAGAACAAACAAAATCCTCAGATAGCTCCTGCGATTCTTGCATGGGTGGGAACACTGGGTTGATAACATTGGGCAGGGTGGGAGGAAGGAGGGTCAGAGTGAGGTCCCTGCAGTTTCTGCAGGCTATCGACGAGACTGGACTTTGTGGACTTGACTGGGTGGTGGACAGATTTAAAGGAGAATCTAGAAGGAGAAGGAGGGGTTTGCCGAGCTGTCTGTAAGGGTTGCGGAAATCCAGACAGAACCAAGGCCCAAAACTTGGGTGGGGGTAGCAGGTTTGCCCGTCCCCGCCTCCACAACATTCACCCAGTGTGCCGTCAGGGAGATGTAGCATCCCCGGCCTCAAACCAAAGTGTTGGTGGTCAAATGGCCTTTTGCAGTAACCGTGTTACTCGGGCGTGGATGATGTTTTGGGACATGTGCCTGGGCAAGGCAGGGATGGCACAGAGGGAAAAATAGTGATGGCTTGATTGCTTTCCCCCTTGCCTATGCCATCTGTGGTTGTCATAGGCAACGTGATTTTAAGGGGTGCAGAATTTTATCTTCTTTTTTGTCTAGTTTGGCTTGGGGTCCATGGCAATGTAGAGGAAAGAAGGTTTCCTTGTATGGTCTCACTTTACAGAGAGGTTATATTGTCTTTGGAGTGTATTGTTGAGAGGCTGTGATAGTGGCGTAATAGTGCGACTTGGGCGCGTTATATGCACCCAGACATGCTTCCCCTGCTGTCCCAGTTGCATTCCAGCAGTGTTGGCATCCTTTTCTGAGGTTTCAGGGTGGACTTGGTGACCTCCAAGTGGTCGAATTGAGATTTCCAAGTGGCGAGCATTTTTTTCCCATAGACTTTAATGGGATTCGATATTCGGTCGAATAGTCGAATATCGCGGTCTATTCGAATCGAATTTCGAACTTTCGAATATTTCACTACTCGCTCATCTCTACTAATAAAGTGGCCGTTCAGTGTGTTTTAAGCATATTTTTTCCATTCTAGGACCTACGTACAAAGACTTTAAAAGGGTTAAAGGGTTTTCTGGGATAGGTTATCAATATCTGATTTTCTGAGTCTGAAACCCAGCACCCCCGCCAGTCAACAGTTTGAAGAGGCTACAGTCCGTTTAGCGATTCAGCCTCCTTACAGTTAACTGAGAACAGCGTTATACATGGTATAGCAGCAGTTCTTGGTATTGAAGCCCAGGTCTATTCATTTGAATGGGACTGAGCTTCAAATAGGCCATGTGACCAATGAGCATGATGTTAATGGCATAGGAAGAGGCTGCAGCACTCACTGGGCTGCCAAAGACAGTATAAGAAGCTGATCTGCAGGGGATCCAAAACTAAGATATCCACCAATAAGATATTAATGACCTATTCTGAGCATAGATCATCAACATTGAACTACCGGGAAACCCCTTTAATAGTGACCACACCAATCAGGACCCTCATCTGTTTGCCATAGTGGAAAGTAGCTAAAAGGAGTATCTCTCTCAGGAAGACCTATGTATGGACAGCCAAGTGATTTCATTGGGTATCACAAAATGCAGTTCCATGTTTTGATACTACAGAAGTAAAGGGGTTGCCATTTGACCAGACCTGTAAAGGAAAGATAACCTACCACCTGCTGCCCGGTGCCAGCTCCCCATTCCTTCTTCTGCAGGCTCACGATGGTCTGCTGGGCTCCCTCGATGTCACTATCCAGTTTGACACTGCCACAGCCAATCATTGGGCGTGGCGGGGTACAGATTACCTTGTGTAATTTGTCATGACTTAAGGGGAGCCGCTCGTCCCCACGGCCAGTGATTGGCTGTAGCAATGTCAAACTGGATGGTGACATTGAGGAAGCCCAGCAGGACATTGTAGTCCTGCAGGAGAAGGAATGGGGAGTTGGTGCCAAGAAGCTGGTAGTAAGTCATGTTTCCTTTATAGATCTGGGCAAATGAAGGGTTTGCCTTCCCCCTTTGCCATTCTTTCCCAACCCCTTTAGACATTCTCTGCCAGGTTCCTTTGAAAGCTGACTGTTGCATGTCATAGCAGTAGAATATCCCAAACTTAATTTCCCATCTAGGGGACCATTCCAACAAAAAGGGATTGCATAAAGCAAACCACCCCTTCAATTTTTCAGAGATAATGATTACCACTATCTATGTACTTTATATTTAGTAATCTTAGGCTACTTTCACACTTGCATTTGCAGGATCCGTTTGTGAGATCCGTCACAGGCTCTCACAAACGGTCCTGAACTGATCAGTTTTGTCCTAATGCATTCTGAATGGAAAAGGATCCGTTCAGAATGCATCAGTTTTGCTTCAGTTTGCTTCAGTTCAGTCTCCATTCCGTTTTGGAGGTGGACACTAAAACACTGCTTGCTGCGTTTTGGTGTCCGCATGAAGAAACTGATGCAAACGCATCCGTCATGACTCACAATGTAAGTCAATGGGGACGGATCCGTTTTGTCTGACACAATAGAAAACTGATCCGTCTTTGCTATGTAAAAGATAATACAAACGGATCCATTCAGAACGGATGCAGACGGTTGTATTATCATGACGGATCCGTTTGTGAGAACCTGGACGGATCTGACAAAAGGATCCTGCAAACGCAAGTGTGAAAGTAGCCTTAGTTGTCGCCTACAAACAATAGTTCCCATCATAAATACCCATTCTGCAAAGCTAGTCTGCTATTAAAGTCCTAATTTGGTCATGACTGTATAGGGGACCATCTTTCATAGTATAAAATCTTTCTTCCTGTCAGTAAAAATAAGTATATTTATTCATGGAATGAGATGACTGTGTAACCTCTGCATTTCCCATCTTCATAACAAGTATATTCGCATTAGTTATTTAAAAAAAAAAAAAGTAATGCCGTGAAAGATGTTTTTCTATATACTTTATCCCACAGCTGTGTGATCTCTGTGGTCCCAGCTTGCCTTCTTTCTGAATATTTCCGTTTTTTTGGACACTGAGGAGGAATCTGTCTTCATAATATTCACCTTTCACCCCCGTCTTACTCTCCCTTCTGTGAAATCAGACTTATCACTTTTGTAAAACGCCCTGGAATTTCAGTTGAGGGAATTGTGTGACCCCATCAACCTCCTTCTGTCTAGAAGAACAGAGTTATTCAGTGGTTCAGCTTGAATAACCCCTAAACTACTATGAGAATACAGCAGATGATTCTCTGGGAAGACACCGGTCATACTACTGCATTTTCTTGTTAGTATGGAGATGAAATTGAGAATAGAAAAATGGGCAGAATAGAAAGGGAATGGAAAAAATCAGATGTTTTCCAATAGGCTGTATATGAGCAATTGTGATACTTTATCATATATAATCTTCAAGGTGTAGCTGTAATGACTGCAGAAGGGATAGATGATAGATATATAAATAGATAGATGATAGATAGATAGTCCCAGGAGTAAGAAGCACTGAACACAAGCTTCTGAGTTTCCATTTATACCTTGTAATGAGCAATCTGTAAGACAAAAATTAAAAAATACTGAGTGACTCCAGAGAAGACAGAAGCAAGCAGGACTAAAATATCTTCAAAAAAACGTAGAAATAACGATAAATTGAGGATTTTAAGGACAGGCTGCAGACAACAGGGAGCATAAAGTCTAACAGAGTCAACCATCCTGGAGATCACATTCTCTGAAGAGGCAGAGGAGCAAAGCAAGAAAAGCCATAAAATGTGCCACAGTCAAACAATATCCAGAAACCCTTTTTGCTGATTTTACCTCCAAAGACAAACAAATTAAGATAAGAGACCCACAAATTGACAACATCACACTCACCAACAACCTGTACAATAATGGCATCATAGTCATGCAAGGCACTGAGGACAACCTAGACCAGATTGAAGAAATCTTTCCTCATTGAACTAGACTTGGGATTCCTTCTAACGTTAGAGAATGTTAGTGAACGTTAGTTTCTTCTACTTCACTTACTTCACAAGTCACAGGCTCCCTATCAGCATGCTCAGGACATGGTGCTGGAGGGCAGGCAGTAGGCTATACTACAGTTCTGTTCACTTCACCAAATATCATCTGCCTGCTCTTATTCACACTGCTGGACAATAACTATTTCCTTCTGGGATTCGTGTTCCCACCTATCCTTTGGTTGAACTTGATGGACTTATGTCTTTTTCAACCGTATTAACTATGCAACTTTATCTGACCCTTTTAATAAAACTATAACTCATCCAAAGAAATGTAAATCCTATGTGTAACAGAGCTGATCTGTGCTTCTAATCACTTGTCAGTAGCATCACAGAGCCAAAGAAAGAATGAACTAGATGAACTACACAAACTAATCTTTTGAACAAATCTTTTAGGTGAACTACATCAGAATGAACCTATCCCCAAAATGAACTCGATTTCCCGTTGCTTGCTCACAGGACAATGGCGGAGACTGCACGGGATGAAGCTTTTATAGAACTGTCACATCACGGAGATGGCTACTTGCGGATTGGCTGGCAGCACGGCATTATTGGTAATCTTGCGTTCCCGGGCTTCTTATTTCTACCTTGTAAAACGTGCAGCCGCTATTTTAGGAAAAACAGATTCATTACCACAAAGCACAAGGAAATACAGCTTCAAATCAAAGTTTTCCTAAACTTCGGACTGAATTCTGCTTCGGATGCTTCAATTCACTCAACACTAGTGAACACATCTCATCTCTGCAGAAAATAAGATGTAAACTACAAAATCTGCAGCAAGAAAATGCAGAACTGAGATAAGAGATAGCAAAGCTAAAATCCCAGATACAGCCCATAACGAAGGGCTCAGGAAGAAAGAGTGTGCAGACAAGATGTGCAGTACCAGGGGCGTAGCTATAGGCTCATGGGCCCTGGTGCAAGAGTTCAGCTTGGGCCCCCCACCCATTGAAGTAAATGGGGCCGCATATATTCTGCAAAATTGCGGAATAGATGTTGACCCATTCACACAGTCGTGTGAATGGGCACTTAGTCAATTCTAAAACAGGGATGCATCAGAAGGCAAGGTAGTGGCAGTGTACTTATCAAAGAAGTAGTAGATTCGCGATCACTAAATAAATCTGTTTACTGCTTGAAAGAAATCGCTTCAAATAAACTTTATTAGGAAATACATTAAAATACCATAGAACCTATATCAGGCAAAGGGTGCGTCAACACAAGGACTGGAAAACACACATATACTTTCAAGCCACAGGTCTCTGCCATAAAACTTTTATGGCAGAGAAGTGTATCAATATCAATCTGCCATAATAACGGTACTTCATGGGCTAGTCATACCTGTGGCTGGAAGCTATATGTGTGTTTTCTAGTCCTTGTGTTGACGCACCCTTTGCCTGATATAGGTTCTATGGTATTTTAATGTATTTCCTAATAAAGGTTATTTGAAGCGATTTCTCTCAGGCAGTAAACAGTAGTGGCAGTGTACCCCCAAACTGAGTGACATGCTGTATAGCCACATTACAGCAGTGTCACTCACACAGTGACTATTATCCAGTATAACCCTGTCCCACCATCTCAGGCCAGCACAATCTGGGGAAGCCAGTAGAAACTGGCCACATTATACAGAGACTAGTGACTAGGCCCCTGGCCCTGCCTTCCAGCCTGTAGCAGGAGTGGCCGGCCCTTCACTGGCACATCAGTTAAGACAGGTCACAAGAGGGCTGTGCAGCCTGCGCTGCAGAACAGGTAAGCTGATGCTGGCTGGCTGATACTCCAAGTCCCCCATTCCTTCCAGGCACTAGCGCTCTTATTATAACTTGTAGCGCTATGCTCCTCAGTCACCCCTCACCTCACTCACTGCAGTAGGCGCTAGAGTTGTCACGATACCAAAACTTTAATTCGATTTCGATACCAAGAAAAAGTATTCGATACTCGATACCATTCGATACCACGCCGAAAAAATAAAACACAAAAAATCTGTGTGCCCCATCAGACCTCAGATCAGCCCACCGTGCCCCCATCAGACCTCAGATCAGCCCACCGTGCCCCATCAGACCTCTCATCAGCCCACCGTGCCCCCATCAGACCTCAGATCAGCCCACCGTGTCCTCATCAGACCTCACATCAGCCCACCGTGCCCCCATCAGACCTCAGATCAGCCCACCGTGCTAGCATCAGACCTCAGATCAGCCCACCGTGCCCCCATCAGACCTCAGATCAGCCCACTGTGCCCCCATCAGACCTCAGATCAGCCCACCGTGCCCCCATCAGACCTCACATCAGCCCACTGTGTCCCCATCAGACCTCACATCAGCCCACCGTGCCCCCATCAGACCTCAGATCAGCCCACCGTGCCCCATCAGACCTCAGATCAGCCCATCGTGCCCCCATCAGACCTCAGATCAGCCCACTGTGCCCCCATCAGACCTAATATCAGCCCACTGTGCCCCCATCAACCTCAGATCAGCCCGCCGTGCCCCCATCAGACCTCAGATCAGCCCACCGTGCCCCCATCAGACCTCAGATCAGCCCACCATGCCCCCATCAGACCTCACATCAGCCCACCATGCTAGCATCAGACCTCACATCAGCCCACCGTGCTAGCATCAGACCTCAGATCAGCCCACCGTGCCAGCATCAGACCTCAGATCAGCCCACCGTGCCCCCATCAGACCTCAGATCAGCCCACCGTGCCCCCATCAGACCTCAGATCAGCCCACTGTGCCCCTATCAGACCTCAGATCAGCCCACCTGTGCCCCCATCAGACCTCAGATCAGCCCACTGTGCCCCCATCAGACCGCAGATCAGCCCACTGTGCACCCATCAGACCTCAGATCAGCCCACCGTGCCCCCATCAGACCTCAGATCAGCCCACCATGCCCCCATCAGACCTCAGATCAGCCCACGGTGCCCCCATCAGACCTCAGATCAGCCCACCGTGCCCCCATCAGACCTCAGATCAGCCCACTGTGCCCCCATCAGACCTAACATCAGCCCACTGTGCCCCCATCAACCTCAGATCAGCCTGCTGTGCCCCCATCAGACCTCAGATCAGCCCACCGTGCCCCCATCAGACCTCAGATCAACCCACCGTGCCCCCATCAGACCTCACATCAGCCCACCTGTGCCCCCATCAGACCTCAGATCAGCCAACTGTGCCCCCATCAGACCTCAAATCAGCCCACCGTGCCCCCATCAGACCTCAGATCAGCCCACTGTGCCCCCATCAGACCTAACATCAGCCCACTGTTCCCCCATCAGACCTAACATCAGCCCACTGTGCCCCCATCAACCTCAAATCAGCCCACTGTGCCCCATAAGACCTCAGATCAGCCCACTGTGCCCCCATCAGACCTAACATCATTCCACCGTGCCCCCATCAATCTCAGATCAGCCCACTGTGCCCCCATCAAAATAAAATAAAAAAATCTCTTACCTGTCCTGCGCCGTGGCTCCGCTCCGGGTCCAGCGCTCCTCTTCTTCTCTTCCCGGCGCTGCACTGTCACCTGACTGTGTGCAGCGTCAGGTCAGAGTGTGCGCACTACGTCCTGATGCTGTACGCGGTCAGGACAGTGCAGCGCGGGCCCGGAGAAGAAGAGGAGCGCCGGAGCTGAGCCGTGGCGCAGGACAGGTAAGAGAATTTTTTATTTTAGTATCGCAAAATAGGAAATTCCGGTACCAAATCGATACTGGTATAAAAGTATCGATTCAGTATCGAATTATCGATACCCAAGGCAACCCTAGGCGCATTGCTAAACTTCACCGTGCACGTCGGGTCCCCATTCTGTCTTCTGCCACACTAAGGACTGGCTGCACGTACACACGCTCTGCCTCCGCCCGCCCTCCACCCTATTGGTTGAAGTTTTGTAAATAGGTATTGTATGTAAATCACTGTGTACACAGTGTATGTCTTTGCTCTGGGCTGACTTAGCGCTGCGGCTGCACACTGCTGAAGCGCTTTCATTGTTTATTGCCATGGTTGGACTCCGTCTCTCCTGGGGGCCCCGTGGGCCCCACTAACTTAGGGGCCCGGTCGCAATTGCGACCGCTGCGACCCCTATAGCTACGCCACTGTGCAGTACACGAACATCAGACAACACAGGAGCAGTAAGTCACTATGTACAAATATTGTCCTGATTATAGACTCAAATGGCAAATACCTGAAAACAAGGAAAAAGAATGAATAAAATCCACAAGTAACATCCCTCATCCATAATCCATATTTCACCAACTACAACCTCATTATCATACATACAGGCACCAACAACCTCCAGGACCTGCACCAGCAGATAGCAGAACAACTGAGCCAACTTGCAAAGGCCACACAACAGAAGCTCCTCAGCTGTAAAATAATCCAGTCAAAGTGTTAAGACACCTTCCCCTGTGAGTTGGTGCCTGAGCAATATGTTACTTAGCTTGTCTAGTTCCTGCAAACATGTTCATTACCGGTCTGTTCTCCCATGCACCGACCTCTGTCAGTGTCCAGGATATTGTCCCTCCTCTGCTTGAGCTGACGCATACCTAACTTCCATATTGACGTTTTGTTGGCTGGCATGACCTCAGAGTGTACATCAAATTGCTCATATTTTGCCTGCTCTGACCTTGGCCTGTCCCTGACTATGGTTTTGTACAATCCCTCAGTTTTCTACATTGGTGTTTTGTAACCACGTGGGTCAGCTGTCAACCACATACAGACTACTCCAGGAGGTATCAGTTTGGTGGCTCCCCTGCAGTGAATTCAAAATCCCTATACAGTGGTCCCTCAAGATACAATATTAATTGGTTCCAGGAGGACCATTGTATGTTGAAACTATTGTAAGTTGAGTAATCAGTTCCAAAGCCCCAAAATGTCACACAAGATAAGAGAAAATGAAGATTTAAGAAAAATAAGCAGACAACTAACACAGATAAGACAAGTAATTACATATAACAGTCAGAATTAGCTGCTAACTAGAAACTAATCCAGCTTTACCAGAGAAGTGGCCTTGATTGGTTGGATCTGAGTCTGAGACATTGTATGTTGAGTCTGGTTTCAAGTTATGATGGGTCAGAAAAGGACATTGTATGTTGAAAATATTGTATCCTGAGGCCATTGTATCTTGAGGGATCACTGTATAGGAATTAATAGGTGAATACCAGGATACTGTCAGGTTAATGCCCTTTTAGCTCAAAGCCAGTCTGTTGGTTGACACAGTGGTTGCACATCCACTGAACATAACATTTTTAAGCAAATCAAACCCACACCCCTTCTTTAGCAGGCATCTACCTATACATTCTCCGTGCATTGCTGTGGATAGCAATGTCTGGGGAGTATTGGATTGGTACATTTATTAGTGTCCCGTAATATACTCCTCAACTGCTGCACAATGTCAGTTTGAAGAAGGAGAGGACAATACTCTTTTTACTTAGTGATGGACATGAAACTCCAGCTTTTTATTCAAAAAGAAGTTCTGCAGCATCTGACTTGGCAGATAACATTTGAGCTCTATGACTTGTATAAAAGCTTCAGTCTTTTATACAGTACAGTCACAGAACGTCTCAGTGACATATGATATTACTTTACTTTACAGTTGTGGTTGTATTATCCAATATATATTTAATAGTAGGGCTTATATTTATACTCCAGAAATTAAATAGCTAGCAGCCTTTGACCTTTTTGCATACTATATAATATATATTTTATTATTGGTATTTGCAAAGGCGTTTAATTCATTATTAGGCATATATGCCCGGAAAATATATAATTGTTCTGTTTATTAGTGGTGTTTCTTTTGCTATAGAGTTTGGGGATAGCCTGCAGAACGAATGAGTCAAACTCAGAGGTGTAACCTCTCAAAGCAAAATCTGTAAGAGGCCTCCATCTACCATGTGGTTTTTTCTTATATGGCAGTTGGGGCTGCACAGCCCTGGCTAAAGATGTCTGCATAGTGAACTGTGCCGTCTTCAGGAGAAATCGTTATGATGGTCTGGACCAAATGGAAAAGAAAAGGAAAGCGGACAGAAAATCAGTGGAGACGTCACCAGTAAGTCACTAGATTTACATTTCTTATGCCTGTGACTGTTTCTTTTAATGTTTGTTTACATTTCTCTGTTAGAAAGCAATTGATTTGAGGGATGGGGGATGGGGAGGTGCTATTTGCCTAGTCTGCCTAGGGCACCAAAATACCTTGTCCCAGCCTTAATGGCTCCCATGAGAGTGACTGGGATATGTTATTGTTTCCATTTCAACCCATAAAAAATACGTCCAATATGAATCAGTCAGTTTATAGAAACCATAACGTTAAAAAAGGCCATTTTTAGTTACAGAAGCACTGGGAAACTAATCTACTATAGCATTATGGAATGTGCTTCCAGTGACATTCCCATCGAAATACATAGGTCATGTCTACATATTGCCCTGTAGATAATTAGCTTGACTGCTCCCTCAATGATATCCAGCATTCCACAACATAGCCAGAAGGATAACGGTCTGTGTATTTATTTAAGATTACAATTCTGGAAGCCCAGATTTGAGTCCACACAGGAAGAAATCCACTTAAATCCTAGATAGCCATCACACAGCATATCGGTTGCTAAACATCTCACACATGAACACATAGAATGTATAGTGATTTGTCTGGTCCCAAATAATCTATGCTGATCATCACCCACCACTAATGGGGTTTTTCAGGAATAAAACATTAGTTACCTATCCTAGAGAGTTGAGCGAATCCTAAAAGATTCGGGGATTCGGAATTCGGCCCGAATTTTTTGCGGGATTCGTGGGTTCGGGCCGAATCACGAATCCCATTAAAGTCTATGGGAGACCCGAATATTTTTGCAGGGCCAAAGGTTCTGCACAGTCAAGTTTGCCCCAACATCTGAAAACCTCAGAAAATGATGGAAACACCTTGGAAATGCATAGGAAACACCAGGGGCAGCATGTAGGGATGCCTCTGAGGCTCCCTAATTGCACCATTTTTTCTAAATCTGGCCAATAGTCTGGTGATGACCCCAAGGCAATTTTCAGGGACACGGTAATGGTGACCCACTTAAAAATGCTGCCTGACAACCTGGCGGTGAACCCCTGATTGTCTGTCTTTCAATAAGATTGCAGTGTAAAGCATGGTGGTGAGCCTCAGTAATAAGATTGCAGTGTAAAGCATGGTGGTGAGCCTCAGTATGACTTTTTAGATGGAGATTGCATGTGGTCACGTACTCCCTGGAACCCCATAGTCACCCCTTCTCTGATGTGCTACCCCAGAACATTCTCTGCCACAATTCGCAAGACCTTTTGCAGTCTCAGTGTGCTGACAGTGGGGATTTACCAGTGTTGTCTGAGGAGGTGGTGGACAATGGCGAGACACAGGTGTCGGGGGGTGAGGTAGTTGCATGGGAAGCAAGTTACAGTGGGGACTCCTTGGGGGGACTTTCTCATGATGGGACAGATTCAATTGTGTTTAGAAAGGCTAATGGGCTTCCGTCAGCACTGTGTGTATAGAACCCCATGGCCTTTCATAAAAATAGTCTGGGGATGACCCCAAGGCAATTTTCAGGGACACGGTAATGGTGACCCACTTAAAAATGCTGCCTGACAACCTGGCAGTGAACCCCTGATTGTCTGTCTTTCAATAAGATTGCAGTGTAAAGCATGGTGGTGAGCCTCAGTAATAAGATTGCAGTGTAAAGCATGGTGGTGAGCCTCAGTATGACTTTTTAGATGGAGATTGCATGTGGTCACGTACTCCCTGGAACCCCATAGTCACCCCTTCTCTGATGTGCTACCCCAGAACATTCTCTGCCACAATTCGCAAGACCTTTTGCAGTCTCAGTGTGCTGACAGTGGGGATTTACCAGTGTTGTCTGAGGAGGTGGTGGACAATGGCGAGACACAGGTGTCGGGGGGTGAGGTAGTTGAAAGTGAAGCAAGTTACAGTGGGGACTCCTTGGGGGGACTTTCTCATGATGGGACAGATTCAACTTGGGTGGATCAGGCACAGGAACAGATCAATTTTTTTTTTGTGTTTATTTAACTTTTATTTAGCACAAATAACCACAGAGATATTTATTCGTTCTCTTCGCTGCGCAGTCTGGCGTTGGGGTTTGTCACTTTGATGGCGAGCTGTGCCGCTCTCTCCACAATGGTCTTTCGGTTCTTTGAGGAGACGTTGTGGGCGATTTCTGCACAGAAGGACTTGTTGCTCTTCAACAGAGCCTCGAGCTCCTTGACATTGTGGACCAGGAATTTGCGGAACCCTGTGGGCAGCATGTGTTTGGTCTTCTTGTTGCTACCGTACCCAATGTTGGGCATCAGGATCTGCCCCTTGAACCTCCTGTGGGCTCTGTTGTCAATACCTCTGGGTTTACGCCAGTTACGCTTAATCTTTACATAACGGTCTGATTGGTGGCGGATGAACTTCTTCGTCCGCTTCTTGACGATCCTGGGCTTAATGAGGGGCCGGAGAGCCGCCATGATACCGGTTCGGAGCGTCCGCCTTTTCCGCAGACAGCCCGAGGAAGAGAGCGGAACAGATCAATTTTAAGTGTGAGGCAACATCAGCACCACAACCGCTTGGGAGAGGAAGTGGGCATTGTGTTTAGAAAGGCTGATGGGCTTCCGTCAGCACTGTGTCTATAGAACCCCATGGCCTTTCATAAAAAATTTGGTTACAAAGCCGCATGACTCCTGAAAAATTGTTTTTAGAAAGCCGGATGACTTTTCTGAAAAATTGTTAGTAGAAAGACGGATGACTTTCCTGAAAAATTGTTAGTAGGAAGCCGGATGACTTTCCTGAAAAATTGTTGCATATGCAACTCAGATGAAGAGGAGGAGGAGGAGGAGGAAAGCAAGCAATTTAGGAGGCAGCCTGAGGTGGGGATGAGAACTGGGGGGATATCCATGACCTGTTCATCTTGATGAACGTGAGGATGTAGGCGTTGTCGGTGGACAGGCGCGTCCGTTTGTCCGTAATGATACCCCCGGCGGCACTAAAAACCCTTTCAGACAGTACACTTGCAGCAGGGCAGGCAAGCACCTCAAGAGCGTACTGCGCAAGTTCTGGCCACCTGTCTAGCTTGGCCAGCCAGTAATTATATGGCGTGGAGTTATCGGTCAGGACGTTGGTCTGGTCCGTGACATACTCCCTCACCATCTTGCGGTACTGTTCCGCCCTGCTCTGCCTGCCCTGTGGCTGTGTCGTACTGTCTTGCTGGGGTTTAAGAAACTTGGCAAAAGCATGGAATAGTGTACCCCTGCCCTTGGCGCCTACACTGACTTTCCCCCTCCTCTCCTCTCCAACTTCAGCCACTGCAGTCCGCCCCCTGTTGTTCGACTGGTCTGGAAAGGCCTGTAGCAGTTTCTGAACCAGGGCCTTGTGGTAGAAAGTGACTCGGGTGCTCCTTTCCTCCACGGGTATAAGTTGGGCAAAGTTGTCCTTGTAGCGTGGGTCAAGGAGGGTGTACACCCAATAGTCATTGGTGGACAGTATCCTCTTGACCCGGGGATCACGACAAAGACAGCCAAGCATAAAGTCTGCCATGTGCCCTACTGTGCCAACACGCAAGCCTTCAGCCTCCTCACTTAGCGGACTCTCCATCTCCTCCTCCCCCCCTTCCTTCGACCCCAATTCATCCTCCTCAGTCCATATCCGCTCAACAGGTAGCATGGAATCAACCCCTGATGCATGGTGCCCAAGAGTTTCTTCCTCCTCCTCAGCCTCCTCAGCCTCCTCAGTTTCGCGCTGCGAAACTGACAACAGTGTGCTCTCAATGTCACTGTCTTCCCCCACCTCCTGTGACACTGCTGGGTTCCTCAAGGAGTTCTGGATGAGGCACAACAGAGGGATGGTGACACTGATGATGTGTGCATCACCACTGACCATCTCTGTTGCCTCCTCAAAGGGACCTAAGACCTGGCAGATGCCAGCCATCCACGTCCACTCCTCAGCATAGACATGAGGAAGCTGACTGGCCTGACTACCACCTCGGGGGATCAGCTGGCAGTCTACAACTGCCCTGCGTTGTTGGTACACCCTGGCTAGCATGTGTAACGTCGAATGCCAACGTGTGGGAACGTCACACAGCAGCCGGTGAACAGGGAGTTGTAGCCGCCCTTGCACAGTCCTGAGGGTCACGGCATCGGTGGAGGACTTGCGAAAATGGGCGCATATGCGCCGCACCTTGGTGAGCAACTCACTCAACTGGGGGTAGGTCTTGAGGAACCGCTGGACCACCAAGTTGAGCACGTGGGCCATGCATGGCACGCGAGTCAGCCCACCAAGATGCAGAGCCGCCACCAGGTTACGCCCATTATCGCAGACCACCATTCCTGGCTGAAGGTTCAGCGGCGCCAGCCACACATTGGTCTGCCCCCTGATGCCCTGTAAGAGCTCTTCAGCCATGTGCCTCTTATCCCCCAGGCTCAGCAGTTTCAGGACTGCCTGCTGCCACTTCCCTACCCCAGTGCTGAAACTGCTGGCCATCGAGGAAATGAGACTTGACGATTGGGGCATCACTGCCACTTTGGAGGAGGAGGAGGTGGAGGTGGAGGCATAATGTGCCGGAGACACACAGACGGAACTATGTCCTGCAATTCGTGGTGTGGGTAGCACATGTGCAGCCCCACGATCGGTCTCTGCCCCAGCCTCCACCAGATTGACCCAATGTGCCGTGAGTGAGGGAGATGTAATGTCCCTGGCCACCGGTACTCGTCCACGTATCTGTGGTCATGTGGACTTTACCACAAACCGCGTTTTTGAGAGCGTGGGTGATGTTCTCAGACACATGCCGGTGCAGGGCGGGGACGGCACATCGGGCAAAATAGTGTCGGCTGGGGACAGAGTAACGGGGGGCTGCCGCCTCCATAAGGTTGCGGAAGGATTCTGTCTCCACAAGCCTGTACGGCAACATTTTCAAACTAATCAGCTTGGTGATGTGCACATTTAGAGCTTGCGCATGGGGGTGGGTGGCTGCGTACTTGCGCTTGCGTTCAAATGTCTGCGGTAGAGACAGTTGAACGCCGCACTGGGACACATGAGTGGAGGAGAGGGAGGGAGATGGAGCTGGAGGGGTCCTTTCGGGGCTGGAGGCTGCAACGTCCTGGCTTGGACGAGACACAGTTGCTGGACTAACTGTGTCAACGTCACCAGCTGACAGAAGTGCAAACCATTTGGTGGGGTGTTTTCTCTCCAAATGTTTGCGCAGGCTACTAGTGGTCAGGTTGTTGCGTTTTGAACCCCTGCTCATTGACACGTGGCACAGATTGCACACCGCCAAACGAGGATCTATGTATGTATAGTTTGATCTATGTGGCTGGACAAGTTGTACCAGGCACAGGTCTGCACAGAATGCAGGCTTACAGCATATACTGTATAGTTTTCTTCAGAGAATCAATTGGTTTTTAAAAGACTATTGTGGCTTCCTATTCCTACACAGAATACAGGCTTACAGTATATACTGTATACTGTTTTTCAGAGTATAAATAGTCTTTAAAAAGACTGTTGAGGCTTCCTATCCTAACTCCTAACTCCTAACTGCTTGCTGCACACACTACACGAGCTAACACTGTCTCTGTCTGTCTCTTCTCCTTCCCAACAGCTCAATGAGGCTGATGCTGCAGGTCCCTTCCTTATATAAATTTAGGTCACATGTCACTGCCAGCCAATCACTGCTGGGGAGGTATAGGGGATGTTACATCATGGCAGGCATTCCCACAGGCTTCCCTTTGATGCTGATTGGCTGAAAAAAACGGGCATTTCAAACTGGCAGTGACGCACGCACGAATCATCATGAGTCCGCGCTGGCTCGGGATGCCGAGCCGAGCCGAAGCGGGCAATATTCGTGCAAATCCCGAATATTGCCGCTTCGGCTCGCTCATCACTAGTTATCAATATCATATTGGTGAGAGACAAACTCCCAGCACCCCTGCAAATGCAAATCAACTTTTTGAAGAAGATGTGGCTCTCAGGTGATTGCTGTGACCTCTTCCAAGACCAGTGATGTTATTTCATCGGTCACATGGCCTTGGCTCAGCTCAGTACCATTTCATCGAATGGGCCTGGACTACAATACCAAGCACATCTGCTATACAATATACAGCAATGTGCTTTTCTGAACTGTGAGGAGGCCATAGCGCTCACCAAACAAAGTGCACTTAAAGGATACAGCAACTCTTGGCCAAACACATACAAACTTAGCTTGGCCAACCATGTATGTTTTCTGTGGAGTGAGAGGAGAAAATTGCTGCTAGACCGGTGCTTATATTCTGGAACAACAAAATGATTGGGTGCCCAATACTATTCTCTCCCGACATCATCTGTAATAAATAATTATTGTAGTCACCATTTACTGTTCACCTCAAAAAATTCTGTTCACTATGTTGAATAAGGTTTTTACAGTTATGGGGTCCCAAATACATACAGTATGTACTATGTATGATATCTGTTGTTATTCAAAAAGACATTGGTCATCACTTAATAAGGGCCTTGTACCTGTTTTCTAGATTAATTTGTGCTGTTTTTCTGGCACAATGATTGTTGTACAGAATCATTATTAATTTGTGCCAAAAAGAATCACAGAATGCACTCAACAATTTTTTAAGGCTCGAAAGCGGGCATGGCTAAGTGGAGTAGTAATTTGTATCCAATTTATTATTGGAATGCACCAGTTTTAAGCCACAAGTTAATGGTCCAAAGTAAGCCAACTATGAGTTGGCCTCAGTAGAGAAAAAGGTGCGTGACTTTCTAGTCTAAGTTTAGACTGTCTAACTATCAGAGAGCATTCGTAAATATGGGCCATTGTGTTTATTGTATATTTTATTTTATAAACCATTCATTTTTTAAAGACATTTTTGTTCCATTAAGGGCCATTTACTTCTGTTGCGGAGTTGTGTGTTTGAGTTGAAGGGTTATTCCCTGCCAGTATTAGGTCTATCCTGCAAAGTTTAGGTCTTTAGTCAACTGTAAATTTACATATTTTATCTCCTTGTGCGCTGAGTGGACAGGTTGTTCCTGGTGTGATGTAGAAGCCATGCTATGTGCTCTAACGTCTTCTCCTGCTGCTTCACCCACCCACTGATGTCTCCCTCATGCTGTTTCCCTGAATCACTAAGTGGCATATTTATTAAGACTCAACCTTCGTATATCAGTTTAAAAAAAGATATTTGGAGTGAATTGCGCCACATTTAGTACAAAAAAATAATAACTTTGGCACATTTTTGGGTTGTCATAAAGGCAGAAAAAGAAATCTGTGGGCATAATATATCAAAGGTCTATGCCTACTTGTGTAGAAAACTCGCAAATGTTGGTCCATTTTGCACCAAAGCTTGCAAATGTTGTTTCATTCTGCTCTTGACACTTTTGGCTGTAAATGTGCAAACTCACTCCAATAGGGGTGTAGTGGCATAAAAAATGGAGATGCTCCAAATTTAGCAAACCATGTGCAAGATTTGATACATTTGAGTCAAAGTGGGCCAACACAGACAGGCCCAAAATTTACCCTCATAATTATTCACTCTCTATGTCTACTATGTGCAGGAGTGTGGAGAAGTGATTGTCTTTGGTGCAATTTTTATGAATTTTGGTGCCATTTGCAACATTTTGACAGAAACAAAGCAGTGCAGTCATTGGCTGCTGCGGGTGTACATGGCTTGAATGCATGAGGCCAGCTGCCTCCACTTCTTTCCCACCACTCACCTCCTCCTAGTCTTTACTAGCTTGTACTAGACAGATGTTTAGGTGTCTGGGAAAATTTCTGAACATTTACAACACCAATCCTGAAAGGAGGAAAACAGGAACTGCAGGCTACTGGAATAGTAAAGCGAGAGGATATATTATAAAGTTTCATGCATCCATTTCTATTGATTTACACAAATTAAATTATAATAGGCTTTAAAGTTTTTTTTCAGGTTATTGTGAAAAAATAATCCACTATGACTCAATGTTTTAATAGAATGAAACATGAAACATGACCTAGGGGACATTTGTAGGGTACATGCTTCATAGACACTGAATGCTATGAAAGGCATATATAAAAAAAAAAATAAAGTACCATGGTAACATTGCTGCTAAACCCAGTATAGACTCTTTTTCTCAAGATATTTTAATAAAACATAATGTAGGTAGAACCTTCACCAGAGAGGAACCTTTACCAGAGGTGCTCCTATGTACCTAACAGTATTTGAAGCAGACGTTATTTTGCAGCTTGCTCTTGACCCTTTTCAGTCAATTCTTCCTACAGTACTTTGTATTGCCATAAATGAATTACTATTCCAGTATTATAATTTATAAAGTTAATTAGTTTTTCATCAGAGAGAAAGTGAACAATGAAAAATGGGAGAATTCTATAATTAACCATAGGATTCTGGTTTTCTTGAATGCTAGTCACAGTGACTCATTCTTTGACCAACGTAGGAAATCAAAATCACAATTTTTGCTTAAATTACAATTAGAGAATGTTATTAATTCACACCCACTCACCATGTATTAATAAAATTAATATGCCAGGGCGTCTATATGTTTCTCTGTATGAAAAGCATTCTTTCAGCTATTGAACAAATTCTACAGAAAATTTCCTATTGGAGACTGCTTTACAGCTGAGCTGTTTGAAATAAAAAGGTAATGAAAAATGCATACAGCAGGGGAAAATGTATTTTACTTCTAGGAAATCCAGTCTTCTAGGAAGGGTTTCCACAAGATTTCGGGATATGTATGTGGAAATGTGTGCCCATGTAGTACAAAGAGGCCAGGTTTGGGAAGACTGTTATTATCTTGCACAACCTTTATGACTCTGGTTCTATTGATAAAGCTGCTTCTTTGGCAGCTGTAGTATCAGAGAGAAAGGTCCTCTGGACTCTGGGCCTAGTTTGCAGCAGACTGCACATGTAGGTCTTGTCTGTCGCTCTGCTCCACTCAGACTAACTAAGGGGACTGACTTGGTCCATCACCCTGGTAACCTAATAAGTCTTCCAGTGTTGACTACATATAGTCCATACATTGCTGTTACACAGTGCATATAGAAATAAGTGTTTTAATATAGCAACATTAAAGTAACAATTTTAGCAGTAACTAACCCTTTGAAGTTGTCCTGCGGGGGACTGCATGTGCAGCTACTCAACTATAGAATCCTGTTTTAGGCTACTTTCACACTTGCGTTTTGGAATTCCGGTATTGAGTTTCATCATAGGGGCTCAATACCGGAATAAAACGCTTCAGTTTTGTCCCCATTCATTGTCAATGGGGACAAAACTGAACTGAAGACAACGGAATGCTCCTGAAAGCATTCCGTTCAGTCTTCAGACCGGAGAGCAAACTGCAACATGCTGCGGTTTGCTCTCCGTACTGTTTATCCGACCAAGACGGATCCGGAATGACCCCCAATGCAAGTCAATGGGGACGGATCCGTTCAGTGTGACACACTCAGTAAACGAATCCGTCGTCCATTGACTTTCAATGGAGTTCATGACGGATCCCTCCACAGTACACCATACATGACAGACACATACACACAGACATACACATAGACATATACACAGACATACACAGACATAACTACATGCTCCCAGCAGCTCCACAAATCGCAGGAGGAGGAGAACTGCGCGCACATAAGAAGATTCTCCCTCCAGCAGAGGGCGCTGTGGGGAATCTTCCTATGTGCGCGCCGTCCTCCTGTGCTGTGCGGAGCATGCTTGGAGCATGTAAGTATGTCTGTGTATGTGTATGTCTATGTGTGTGTATGTGTATGTGACACGTGTGGGGCCGGTGCGCTGCTCCGGCTCCTCACGTGTACTTGCGGCAGCACGGATCCAGTGGCACCCTTCACCCGCCGGATCCGTGCTGCCGCTAATGTGAAAGAGGCCTAACTTTGTTCACAGGTATTGCCATATATCTATTGATGTTGCATTATCTCTGACTTTCCATTTGTTTGATTTGGTTGTGTATTGTCCCTGACTTTATACGCTCTGTCCTTATTTCTGGACTTTGGTGAGCATTTTGTCTGTGGCTGGCTTAATTTTTTCCAGCACGCTATTCATTGTGTACAATTTTTAAAGTGTCTGTGTCTTTCTTTAATAAAAATTATACTATACATTTTATATAATTGGATGTGCATTCCTTTTTCGGTTTTCTTGGTCTTATTTATGTCTACGATAGTTTTAAAACCGTGTTTGCGCTCCATGTCATGGTGAGTGTGCCCCCTCTTTCCATTGTGATATTGTTTTTAAGCCTTATTAAGATGATTATTGGACCTTGTATTAGCTGCATATACACGACAAATGCCATGTTCTTCGATTTTGCCAACAAGAACTCTGCCACGCGGATGCACTTTTCACTTATGCATACAGTCCTGTCTTTCCTTTTATTACCTTTTTAGACTTGACAAAGAGTTGGAAACTCCAAAACAACTTGTCACCTTGGTTACTAATAAAAAGAAAAATTTCTTCATCCTACTGTGGTCGTGTTTGCGCCAAGAGGTGTCAGAATTGGCCATCTACCGCCTGCACCCCTTTACTATTGCCTATACTATTGGTGCACAGATTTGAAGAGTCAAAGCTATCCACAATGCTGGCCATAGACACAAGATAAATGCAGGATAAAATGACATGTTACTGCCTTTCCTAATCATGTTAACGCATGTAACTGACCCCAAAATCACCACTCTGTCAACTTTTTGATGTGCCTTATTTGTTGCAAATTATGTTAATGGAATAAATAGATCTGAGCTGCAATACCTGACATAGCCCATGGATAAACATGGCACTGTATGTGAGAAAAAAAGCTGACTTTTTTGTCTAATCTCATAAAACCATTATAATATAAAATGTTAAAATGTATTGCTTGTGTACAACATATATAGCATCCCATCAGCCTCTTCTTCTCTTCAAAGATAGAGCATCCATCAGGGAACAGAAGGAGCGTGGAGTTTATGTGACATGGAAAAACTGAAGGGGAAAGGGCAAAGAATTATAGAGACGGTGCCAAGTTTTGAGTTAGTTCCGACAAAGGTTTTTTGGGACGTACGTCATCCATGTATTAATGGAAGACTGTGGTTGCAAAGAGAAGAGGATGAAGAAAACCATGTAAAATATGACAGACAAGAGTGCAAAGAATTACCTTCCATTGTGACCTATTATTTAGTTATTATTAGAAATGGTATCTGTCAAATGGACCCAGCATCTCTACTGGCTTGAACAATGTGTGAGTAAGCTTACCAAAATTTTCTGGCCAGGTTTAAGGTGTATTACCATTTGTAATTTTTATGCTGCTTTTGCTGCAATTTTCCATACATCATGGCAAAAAATCAACTTGCATTGATGCATAGCTTTGGACTAAGAGCCTTAGACATTCAATGAGAAGTCACATCTGTCCTTTATACTTCTCTCCTTTTATGATTCAGGTTTTCTACTTAGAAAACTGTACCTGGAAACCTGAATATGTGGCCGTACCTTAATGGTATCACTATATTGAAAGAGTGTGACCATACTGTACAGTGATAGCTTAGTAATCTTTACGTCCAGTCATCATACAAATACAAAGATGCAACCATACATTATTTGTATCCTACACATGTTCACCAGGTTTTATGCACTCTAAATTTGTATTAGCTACACCACCGTGGGTGCTTTCATCCATTTCTTCCCCGCACAGCTTAGGATATATTTCATTCCATCAAATTGGATATAAACCCTACATTTGCATTTCCATTTATTTTTTCCTTGCTAGTTTCACATAAGACGTTTGGAGACAGTGGAGGGTCGGGAACGAATCAAATGAGCAAAACAGTAGACAATAATAAAACTTTGCTTAGGCACCCTCATTTCTAAAATATTTGGAGATTATTGCAGAATTACATACAACTCCTTCATCCTATCACCTATAATACCTCTGTCGTAATAAAGTTAAAGCATCAATACACTGGGAATCTGTAGATGAACTGGTATGCCTAAACATGAATATGTATTGAACTACAGTATGGATTTCCAAGTGCAATCTCTTAAGATTCCCTTACATGGTGCAGCCTGACTATGGTATGTGCATGCAGATTACTACTAACTGCCATTTCGGAAAGTCCAGGTGCAGCCTGGCAATTATTGGCAATCCACTAGGCTGCAAAGTGTACCAACACCCAAAAGATTTTTGTTTAATTGCTATTAGAGGATTGTTACCATATGTTTGGATGGGTTTTTTTTAGTTCACTAAATTGTTAGGACCTGGCACAATAATCTGCCCCAAACATCCAGAAGAAGTCAACCCAATTTGGAGCCAACTAGCATTCACAAATGACCTATTAGATGCTATTGATTATTGATGCAATAAAACAACAAAGATTATGATGAAATTAAAATTTGGTACTCACAGGTTCTGTATGAATAGAAGAATAAGAATAATTTGCCCACTTAGACCCAAGGAACCCCAAAATGAGACTGGGTTTGGACAATCCCACAAAAATGTTTAAAGGAACACTACCATCACATTTTTTAATTATATATTAACAGCATATATGCGAATATTACATTTAATATTCCATTTCAACAGGTGGATGGATTTCTGTGTATAATGTTTTAAAGTCTCTCCATGAATTTTACTTCAAGTCTAGGTTCTTTAACTTCCTCTTTTTTGGTCTTTTAGCATAAGCAGCCTCACTAGCCTGTATCAATTGGTCGATTCACTCTGACCAGAGAGAAATGGGGAATGAGTGACTCAGAGCATCATGCATCACTGTAATGGGACAGATGTGGCTCTGCTGTATCACTTGAACAGATTTGACTTGGGGTTACTCTTAAGGGCACTATCTAAGTAGTCTCCCAGGTCTCTACCCTTTCACCACTGTACAGCTATCCGGATCCTGCTGCAGGGGAACCACTAGGCTGCTAACTCTTGGAGTAGTCTCTTTTCAGTGACTGCTGAACAATGGGGGTCAAGACACACCAGTGCAGAGCACCGAGGAATCAGGAAAACCCATAGTCAGGAACAGACCAAGGTCATGGGAGGCAACTCAGGGTCAGAACAGAGAACAGGCAGTGACCAGGCCAGTCAACAACTGTAGTCAGCTTCTCATGGTCCATTTCAATACCTCGTTCAGTAATTATGTAACAAAAATTCATTTCTCAAACTTGGCATGCAGTTTGTTCTCTTGTAGACACTGAAGGACATACAAACGTCTTTTAGTGTGATGGCAGGTCAGGAGTGAAGACCGAGATGTTGCCCATATAGATCATAATGCTGACAATAGAATAATTTCACAGAAGGCAGAATATCACAGAAGACATCATTTAAAGATACTAAAGACCACGGGATTGATGCAAAGGTCAAAGGGCATGATGAGGTATTTTCAATGGCCACTATGGTTGTTAAAAGTGGTCTTCCACTTGTTGCCCTTGTGTTTGGATCAAATTGTAAGCCCTTCAGATATCCAACTACATGAACACTCTGACTCCAAGAAGCCCATCCAAGAGTTCAGGCATAAGGATATTTGTTCTTCATTGTGGTGAGGAGGACTTCCAAATGGCTCCACTCTTAACATCCTCCTTAATATAGTCTAACATAGCCTGGGTGTCATAAAAAGACAACACCTAAACATGACCACATGGGTGTGTGGTACCAGGCAGAATGTTGATGGGACAGTCGTAGAGGCAAAGATTTTGTGGAACCCAGACAGGCCCCAGAGCAGAATCTGACTGCGGTCCCAGCTGATCAGGGCAGCATGGAGTTGGAGAAACAGCAATCCCAGCAGGAAAAGATTAATAGACACAGGGAGGACATAGAAAGGGATCTTCTCTGGACTCTTACTTGGAGATTTATGGGCACAGTCGCATATTGGATTCTGGTACCAGAAGCGGCTGACATCAAAAGAAAAGACTTCTCCTATTGCATGGTAGGAATGCGGTGCCAGGTTATCATGACCTGATGCAAGTAGTTACCTGCTGAACCAGAGTCAAGAAAATCTTGCTTTGTAAACCAGACAGGACCACACAGCAGCTGCACAGGAACTGTCAATTTTGAAGAGATCTTGTCTTCACATATGGTTGTGTCTCCAATCAACTGTATGCACTGAAGTTTCTTAGCTTGAGGGAACAGGTCATCACTAAATGCTCATCACTCCCACAGTAGAGACACAGGTTAGTGTTGCAACTCTGCTGACCATCCTCCTCAGACAACTTGACTCTGTCCAGTTGCATAGGTTCTCCAGCAGAAACTGGGGTAGCGGGAAACAAGGGATTTTGAAATGATGGTGCCAATCTTTGAGTTCTCCTCTCTCATGCAGACTGTGGCAATCCTCACACTAATACCATCCTAGGGTCATGCAGTGACAGGAGAACACACCCTTTCTTCGCTAGGGTACACCCAGGTGTTGTGGCCCCTACCTTGTAGCAGTTGGGGTGCCCTTGGTGTTGGCGGGGTGCAAGGCAGGAGTATGGATGCAGGTGCAGTGGTCGGTGAATGATGATGGAGTCAGTGACCAGACGAACTGCTACAAATAAATAGGTCTCTCATTACTAAGGTGCAGAATAGGAGTAGTAGTACATTCAACTCTGTCTTACTAAAGTCTCTTAGCAGAACTATAGGCATGCAATTTAGATTTTTTAGTATAGGCTCTTTAATTTCCGGCTGAGGGGTATAGAATTAAGATACGGTTGGCCAAACCTTCTCAAGGTGTGGAATAATGTATTAGCAATGTTCCCTCTCTTAGCAGCAACATCTCTCTCTGCCATAAACATGCACAGTACTTTGCTGTCTGACTCCAATGCATGGACTTTCTAGTTTCTTTTCTCTCTCTCTCTCTTTTGGCTAGAACCACTGGGCAGAGAGATTTGGACGCCAGCGGATGGGTGAGCAAGATGGCAGCTGTGCCCACCAGCTGGAGAAGAGCAGCAGAGGGCATCGCTCACAGCCATGACAGTTACACTGATAAGTTCACTGCTCTTTTGTGGACATCTTTATTTAAACCTATCAAGAGAATAATAGAGCATTCATTCATACTGTCATCTCAACTTTACAATCTACTATTATATTAGCAGATAACATGTTCCCCACACAGCAGCAGTAAACTGATCATGGATAACGTGTCTATATATGTGTTATATCTCTCTGAATTGACTGCTAAAAAAGAAAAAGATTTAATATTTAATTCTCAATGCTATAGTACTGCCAAAATGGAAAGAATAATAGTCAAAAATTCTTAAAATAACATTTTCTATGAATATTGACTTTAAAAAAGTGTCTCTTTAATTTGCTGTGCTGAATTTGGATAATCTGTCTGTTGAGACCTTTTGTAGTCAGTTTCTATTACAAGGGGGGCTGCTAAAGGTGGCCATACACATTAGATAAAAGTAGGTTAATGATTGGGCAACTACTAAATGAATGATTGTCTCGCAGACGCCTGAGGGGCCAGAGAGGAGGATGGGAGTGGTAGAGGCTTTGGCTGCAAGTCTAAGACAGTGGCTTTCCTCACGCAATTGGTCCCTGGGGTCAGTGCAGTGAAAGGATGGGAGTTAAAGTACTCATTACTTGCAATCTTAGCAAAGTCTCTTTCTGCAGAAGACATGGCTGCCAATATTACTGTTGCAATAATAGCTGTAGTTAATTTCTGTGGGATTCAGGCTTCAAGATATGACTGTCCAGGTCGTGTTCAACTGAGAATGATGTCCTAGCAGTATTTCCTTCACTGCAGTGAAGTCTGTTATTTTTAGACAGCAAAATAGCTTACTGACTGACTTCTTCTTTCAGTAAATCTTCAGAGAAGACTCTCTGCAGGCTCAGACTAGCCCACAGGGGAGCAGGTGGATCCCCCGGTGGGCCCCTAGTCCCCCACCCCCTGCACAATTGGTACAGTAGACTGACATATAATTAGGCTGGCTGAGATGCTATACAATATATTGCCTATGGTATGTTCAGATAAAAACTGGGTTGTGGGCTCCCAGAATTAATTTCTTTGGTTGCCCTTAGGCACCTGAGTCCGGCACTGATTCTCTGTAGTATTAGGCTAGTTTGATACTAGTGATAAAACCATCCAGCAGGCTGTTCTGGCAGAGGAACACTCTGTTGGGGTTCATCTGCATCTGGCACAGCTGAAAGGGGCCAGAGCACTGCCAAGTCCCTTTGACTATAATAGAACTCAATGTGGATCCGGCCTGTTTCCGGCACTAATGCTGGGATTTTTTGGGGCTTTTTTTTTGTCTGGAAAAAAGTCGGATCCTCGTTGGGTTCATGGCTATGCCGGATATGTTGAACTCTCCCAGAACAGCCTGCCAGGTGTTTTAAATCATGTGTGAAACTAGCCTTAGTCCAATCTGTAAGAAATGGAACACCTGAGAAATGGAACACTCCAAACTAAAGCTCTGTAGACGGAGGAAGGAATGGCTCCAGGATCCAGTTGATTAACTCTGTCACATCCATACATTACCATATTGGGTATACGGAACGTAAAATTACATTAAATAACATGATAAGCATTAAACGGCAAACAATTTGCAAGTAACCCGACTCCCTGGGGTACTGCACAACCATAAATGTTTTAGTTCATACTGGCCATTACACTCCTTCCAACTGGCTATACTTGTTCAATGACACCAGATGAAAAACAAACATTTTTTATCAGAAAGATCTTTCAAATAAAAATTTTTGGTCCATGAACAATATTTCAGAGCTTTAACTCAACTATTGGATGAAAAATTCAAACATGGTCGATGATTAGATGATGAAGTTCTGTCATCGGTCAGCTAAAGTCATTATTTGTTGTTAAATTTCACCTGATAAACAATCATTTTGTTTGGAATTGTATGTTTTCATATTCTTTAAACCAATGTGTATTAGTATCTTAAAGGAAACCTGTCACCAGGAAATTCATTGGTAAGCCAGGCTCAATGCCCTGTGGGGCTGTCTCAGCTGAATGCAATGATACCTTTCACTTAGAGATCCCTTCCTTCAATCTGGAGAAAAAATATTTTTAATCCATGTGCAAGTGAAAAGTTAAGTGCACCAAGGATGGCCCAAAGCCACTGCTTTGCTTTTCTGCTCCCCCTACTTCCTCTTCGCGCCCATCCTTCTTCTGAATTGACAGGACAAGACAAAATGACTGACAGTGCCAGGTTTTTGCACAATCTAGAAGGTGAGGGTTGAGCTGGCAGAGAAAGCAGTAAAGGGAAGGGTGCACTAAGTGGCTTGGTGCAAATACTGTAACTAATCATCAACAAATGGATTAAAAATACTTTTTCTGCCAAATGAAGCAAAGAATAGCTGAGTGAAAATATGAAAGGGTCTTGATAAACCTCCCCATTTCTGCCTGGTTTAACTGTGAATATTCTGATGACAGACTCCCTTTAAAGGGGTTGTCCCACAAAAAATATTCTACAGTTTTCAAACCAGCTCCTGGATCTGATTACTTTTATAACTGAAAGTAACAAAGCAACTTAGTTATTCAATAAAATATATCTGTGTAGCGCCACCTGATGTTTCTTTCTTTCTTATTTCTTTGTCTGGCTCACTGAGATGGCCGCACATGCTCAGTTTCATCCTTCAACTGCCTCCTGAGCTGTGATAGGGAGAGCATGGACACACCCCCTGAGCTGCAGCAGAAAAGACACTCTCCTTGAGCTGTCAGCTCGATATAAATCTAGCAGAGCAATGAATGGGGAGATCTCTGGATCCATGTGAGGTACAGGGCTGGTTCTAGTTTTGTAGAAATAGAAAAAGATTGTCAAGTATTATATGATGTGTGATTTACATTTTTTACAGTAGTCATGGGATAAACCCTTTAAGTAAATGCTCATTTCGCTGCAATTAAAATGATTAAAAGAGAACATTTTGCAGTCTGAAAACCGTTACTGACATAAAATTTTCCACTGCAGAGAGTACAGACTGATCCTCAGGATAAATCATTAATATCTGATCTACGGGGGTCCGACACCTGGCCTGCTCTTACCGTAAAGAATCCTCTTTTTCTTCTTTCGTCTAGATGCAGAGGATGTCCCCTTGTCACAGTCACAGTCCTGGGGATAATTAGCACTAATTACTAAACTGAAAACTAAGCAGCCAAGAGGCCCATGGTCACTCTGGAGGTCCCGAGGTCAGGTGGGAGAATTTGTCCACAGAACAACTATTAGTCATGTATTCCACAAATCTGGCCTTTATGGAAGAGTGGCAAGAAAAAAGCCATTCTTGAAAGTAAGGCATAAGAAGTCCCGTTTCCAGTTTGCCACAAGCCATGTAGGGGACACAGCAAACATGTGGAAGAAGGTGCTCTGGACGGATGAGACCAAAGTTGAAATTTTTGGCCTAAATGCAAGGGATATGAATACTTTTTCAAGGCACTGTATATTTCATTACTAAAGTTAAGTTGTGTAAAACCTGCTACCTGCCTGGTTCCGGTTCTTGTATACTACACTGGTTGTGCCATCCTTACATGCACACTTACTTGGCCGTTCTTGTAGTTTCAGAAAAGCTGGAGTGCCAAAGGTTGATTTCTGCCAAAATGGCAGCCTATATATATATCCCCAGAGGGACTACTGCAGATGGTTAATACCTGTAATGTCATGTTATTGAGTTCAATTTTGTACAGTAGTTTATGTTTCTGTACTTAAAAGCACTGCATGGACGACTAAAGGTTAACACTGTGTCAGGGTTCACACTGGCTCACTGTGTCATGTTTCCAGGGTGATGGACTTCAGTGCACACTTGGTTAGAGCAATCTAAGTGTATCTGAGATACAGTGAACACCTACATGTGCAACCTCCTCAAAGTAAGGCCCAAGTTCAGAGAATCTTCATCTCTGAGACGTCAACAGCCAAGGAAGCAACTTTGCTACCAGAGTACTTGATAAAGAGATTAGAAAGCATTAGACTCAGACAGCAAGGTATTGTGCATGTTTATGACAGAAAGACCTTACTGCTGTGGAAAGAAATATTGCTAAAGCGACCCATGATGAAATGGATTGGCCACCCATAACTAAAGTCCCTGCACCCCTCAGTCTGGGAATTGCACAAGGATTTATCAAGAACCTCATTAGATGTTTGTGGTTCTGCTAAGAAACTTTAGAGAGAAACAGAGAGAAGAAGCACTGTGAAACTGTGGAACTGTACCTTGCTGTTACTTTTACTATAATCCTACTATCAACTTCAGTAAAGAGACTTTATTTATTGCCAGCAATGGGCCTGGTTATTGACTCCAAACGCCAGACCTACATCTATACTCCTTCCTTGCACTCTGCCAAACATATATATATATCACACTACTGCTCATTAATTTCAATACACCCCAAGATTTGTTGATTTCTCTGTAAAGGATGAATGTGATATCTGTGTTTTTGCACAGAGATGAGTCTACATACTGTTTTAAACACATTCAGTAATGTATACATGGTATTTATACATTATTAATATAAGTATACTTAAAAAATGTTGTTTATGAAGAAAAAAAGAGTATGAAGCCTGTGTAGAAATGAAACTGTATGTGTTGCCGGTAGCAACCAATGACAGCACAGATTTCATTTTTGTAGAGCACAGTATGGAATGAAAGCTCTGACGTGATTGGCTGCAATGGGCAGCCAAAACAGTTTCACTTCTACAAAGGTTTCTAAATCAGCACTGCTCACAGTGAAAGAACTCTAGTGTTCGCTTTGTATGGTGATCATGTGTAAACTCGTGGAAATGTGTAATGTGGTCTAGTAAAAGGCTCTGAGGAAGACAGGGCATAGTCTGTGGGAAATTTCTCACTTGGAGAAAGTTTCTCTTGGTGGCATGCAGTGTAGGCTCAACAGATACTCTGAAAACAAAAGTGTACATAATCAACCGTGATCTGGACAACCTTGAGTGACGACAAAACTAGGAGGACAAATTTATCAGAATGTGGTCCAAACTGAATGGATTTAAAACAGCTCATCAGATTGAAGTGTTGCTCTGATGGAAATGAGAAAGACAAGAGTGTTAGATACGACTGTCAAACATTGCCTTGTAGTGCACTGTCCCCACTGCGTATAGTAGTGTGGCTGTATTTTTATGCACTGTATGTCTCATAGCCTGTCTTGAGAAACTGCGTGCACAGTGACTATATGCTTGATATATTCAGTGCCTGTGTGAACCATCTGCAAAACTGCCTCAGTAAAGTACAGTGAACTTGTTGCAACAAACCTTGCCTCATTATTGCCAACACTCCATGGGACCCTGCCTTGCACTTCATAATTCATCACCATCAAGGGCTTCACGAATCACCATCAGGAAGGAGAACCCTAGAACCAGTGTGCTACTTCCAGTTCCCAGTCCACCCCTGGAACCACAGCTCTCTGAATAAAGGACTACAAGAATTCTGTGTTGTCCTATTGATGGAACCCAGTTTTATTTACTGTTACAATCTACTGTGTGTGAAGTAGTATATTGACTTGGCTGCAGAATGCCTGAGAGTGATACCATAAGCAGTTGGATGGGAATATTTGTAGCATAGGTTGGGGTCCCAGCAGGTAAGGTGGGGTCCCATAGAGTTGAGTATGGTAGCCAGTTTTATATAACTTGGTGTAGTCAGGGGATTGAACTCTGTATTGACAGATCGGGAAGCCAGCATAGGTCTAGCAAAGGAGTTAAAGGTGGTGCCTGTGTAGTGTGCCCTGACACAACCCCTTAATCTAACCCCCTGCCTTTAGATATTCGCCACGGCTTGACAGTATAGAAGTGGTTCATTATCTTCTTTCTCTGTTTCATTAAGTATGGATTGTGACATTTTTCTAAGAGGAACGTCTAGCTAATACATTTTCATTTGAAAACCTGGCCACATTAGCAATATTCTAATGAAAAGAGAGACATGCAGCTTCCCCAATGTTTTTTCACAGAATTCATTAATATGTGAAATAGTGTCACAGAAGCAGTGAACTGGAAACTGAAATGTTACATATATTACAGAGAAATTTGATAAATCCAAGAAAGAGCATATTAGTGCACAGTAAAAAGGAACATGTTTTTCCCAGAACATAAAGTGCAGTAGAACAAAATGTAACATGCAAACATAAAAGTCACATAAAATGTAGGGGTACCTGCTTTCATGCACACGTTCGCCCTTAGGGTGAATAGAACAAAAGATCTCCGACACCCGGGACCCACGCCGATCAGCTGTTCGAGAAGGCACCGGCGCTCCCATGAGCGCCATGGCCTTCTCTTAACTTTTCCTAGGCCACTGACGTTAGGTTCATAGGTCACGTGGCCTAGGAGCGGCTCAGCCCCATTCAAGTTAATGGGGCTGAGCGTGATACCAAGCACTGCCGCTGTACAATGTACGGTGCTGTGCTTGGTAAGCTGTGAGAAGGTAGCGGTGCTCACAGGAGTCCCGGTACCTTCTTAAACAGATGATCGGCGGGGGTCCCGGGTGTCAGACCCCCACCGATCAGATATTAATGACCTATCCAGAGGATAATGTCATCAGTAGTTAAATCCTGGAAAACCCCTTTAACATCCCAAAAATATACCATCTCTTGTTTAATCAAATCATGATTCTTTAATACTGACAACCAGTAGGGATTCAATCTAAAGGGAGGTCTTTAGGTCTTTAATATGACTCAAATGTTTTTCATTTATTAAAGCCAGATTAATCCTGGACATGCAATTCCCAGATTTACTCACGCAGGAATAAGCTTTTCTCTACCCAACCTAGATACACCCCAAACATCCACAATACCCGACTTCTGACAAAATCGTGACAAAGGGGATCCCTAATTGAATGCAGGAGAATGAGCAAGACCTCCCCTAGAAATCCTATCTGTCTTGGGATTAATTATACAATTAAAGTCACTAGTTCACTAAAGTTAAGAAGTCTGGTCATTGCTCCATGAAGCTTAGTAAACATAGTACATGAGTACATTGAGTACTAAAAAATGAAAAAGGTTGAGGAATACAGATAAAGGCTAAAATACATAATCTTCCAAAAAGTTTCCCATAAAGAAAAACAAATCTCCCCTGTTTATCAATCAATATCTCACAGAGAAAACAAATCCTTGTATATGCACCATCACTCCCCTGGAGTAACTAGTGAAAGTTGAATGAAATGCCTGCGAGATCCATCCTCTGTTGATCAGCAGAAGCACTTACTCAGTAAGGTGGGTCTCTAATATACAGACAACAGCTGGCAAGTGTCTCTGAACTAAATCAAAAACCAACTGTCTTTTTAACCTATCCCCAAGTTTTAGTACATTCCAGGTTAGAATCCTTATCAACATGACATCAGCCAGCAGAATTCCACAATAAAAAGCCTCTCAAAACCCCTACCCCCCTACACCTTTCAAAAGAGACGCATCGTAACCCACCCCCAAAAACCCTATGCTACCCCAACCCCCTTGATCTGCACTATCCAGGAGCAGACCTCTCTACTTGGAACAACCCTCCCCCTTCCCACCACCCCAGCCACTACCATAAAGAAAAAAGCACATAGAATACACCACTACTTAAACATTATTCCGGTCAAGTCAATTAGTGGCAAGAGCCGGAGTATCAAAAAAGTGTGTTGCCCCATCAAAAATAATCCGGAATCTAGCTGGACACAAAAAAGAGTACTTAATGTCCTTGGCCTGTAGGTGCTTTTTAACCGGAAAAAAAAAAAAAAACTAGGTCTCTATTCTTGAATCTCTTCTGAGAAATCCGGAAAGAAGGACAATCTACTCCCATTTTATAAAATAGGAGAGCACTCCCTGGTATCTTTGCCAGAAGTGCCGGTGTGCCCTCTCCACCAAAAATAATGGAGAAAAATGTTCCTTTCCAAAATTCTCAAGGATCAAAGTCTGTATCATTCAAAGCAGACTTTTTTCCTCTGCACCCTCAGGTAAGCCCAGGATTCTCACATTACATTGCCTTGATCTGTCTTCCAAGTCCACTAATTTCTTTTGTAGCATATTATAATCCGTCCTTAACCACCTAACTGTTTTGCCTTTTCAGACTGCCCGAGTCTAGCTCGGGCAGTCTGAAAAGTAGATAACTGTAGGGGGAGAGCTGCTTTAAATGGTGATATCTCCTCAATGGTAGCAGCTAGAAACATGCAACTGACATTCCAGGCTTTTATATAAGACCAGAATGACAGCTAAATCTACAGAGGAGAAATCCCTGTTAGAAATCAAGTTGGGAATAATCGAGAGTAAAACCTGTTTTTATTTTCACTTTCAGTTACTGTACATTCACAGCATCCTGATTTCTATCAGTGATATCTTTCTCTGTCCTGACATATTGCTACTGCTTCACTCTCCAAGGAGCCCACAGACTTCTCTATAAGAGTAACTCTATCCCGTATCTTTGTTAAGTTATCCCATATCACAGACACATCCGACTGTACTGCCCCAAGCTGCATTGCAATGTCTTGTACAGTGGTCCCTCAAGTTACAATATTAATTGGTTCCAGGAAAACCATTGTATGTTAAAAGCATTGTAAGTTGAGTAAACGGTTCCAAAGCCCCAAAATGTTATCCAATAGGAAATTAAGGTTTGAGAAAAATAAACAGATAACTAAGACAAATAAAACAAGTTCTTACATATAACAGTCAGGAATAGCTGCTAACTAGCAACAAATCCAGCTATTTTGCCAGAGAAGTGACCTTGATTGGTTGGATCTGAGACTGAGACATTGTATTTTGAGTCGGGTTTCAACTTACGATGGGTCAGAAAAGACCATTGTATCTTGAAAATATTGTATGCTGAGGCCATTGTATCTTGAGGGATCACTGTATTGCCATTCCATTATTTTATAGCAATATGTGCTCCCACCTGCACACCTAGAGGAGTCCACAGCGGACCTCTCCTCCAAGTCTGTGCTGGTCTCTAACTGCTGATTGTCCACACAAAGCTCATCCTCACTGAAATGTGGAGCAGAGCTGGTGGCATACATTACTGTTATCAGAAAGAGCAGCAAAAGCAAGAGGCAGGTTCAGGACGGGTGAGGGCACAGAGGCAGTTCCTGGGCCATGCCAATTAAGTGTGTGCTAGAGGAACACACCGATTCCTGGCTGTGTATCTGTTGTCACTTGAGATGATTTTGAAGAGCAAGTGAACCATTCCAATACAGCTGGACAGTTGGTCAAAGCGCGACCTCTGGATGACAATGGCAGCTCTGGCCTGTTGCTGCGGCTGCTGCTACTTGTGCCACCTACAGCAACATTTTTGCCACTACCCCGTCCTTTGGAGGGCAAAGGCAACTATTTGGCTAAAGTGCACAGTAACTGCATCAGTAACGTAATGGATTCAATAAGAATGTGGCAGCAGTTGAACCAGATAAATGTGGCGCTATATTAGAGTCTGACAAACAGTAAGTCTATATGTAAAATGATAGATTAACCACCTAACCAAGTCCAGCTAGAGCAGTGTGAAAAGTAGCTAACTGGGGGTAGCAGCTAGGAACATGCAACTGGTCTTGTTTGAAAGCCGACAGTCCATGCTTTCATACAAGACCGAGTTAAAATCCAAGCAACAGATGAGAAATCACTGTTAGAAATCAAGTTGGGAATAATCGCGGATAAAACCTGTTTTTACTTTCACTTTCAGCTGCATGCACAGCATCCTATCAGTGATATCTTCCTCTGTCCTGAACATATTGTTCATTTTGATATTGTCTAAAAGCCTGGAATGTCAGCTTTCAAACAAGGCCAGTTGCATGTTTATAGATGCTACCATTCAGGAGGTAGCAGCATCTAAAGTAGCCCCCCCCCCCTCCAGGTACCGTAGCTAATTTTCCCACTGCTGAAGCTGGACTCCAGGCAAAACAGTTCGGGGGTTATAGGGGTTGTCTCACTTCAGTAAGTGGCGTTTATCATGTAGAGAAATTTAATAGAAGCCACTTACTAATGTATTATTATTATTATTGTACATATCGCCTCTTTTGCTGGCTGGATTCATTTTTCAATCACATTTTAAACTGCTCATTTCCATGGTTATGACCACCCTGCAATCCATCACTGGTGGTCATGCTTGCACAATATAGGAAAAAGCACTAGTCTATGCGCGCTCCCACGGTCCCGGCCACCAGAGAGGCTGAAGCTTTTTCCTGCAGTGTGCAAGCATGACCACCACTGATGGATTGCAGGGTGGTCTGTAACCAAGGAAATGAGCAGTGTATAATGTGATGGAAAAATGAATCCAGCCAGCAAAGGAAGCAATATGGACAATCACAATACATTAGTAAGTGGCTTGTATAAACTTTCTCTACTCGATAAATGCCACTTATTGAATTGAATTAACTATGAATGTTGCAGCAGTTGAATAAGATAAGTCTCCCTATGCTCTCCCTACAGTCTCAAACAATTCTACCTATCTACAGATTGAGTGGCTACATTGCATTATGGGTGATCTTGTGTTCCCGGGCTTCTTACTTTCACTGTGTAACATGTGCAACCGCCATTTTAGAAAAAAACGATTTAGACATTCAGACATACAGGAGGCTCCTATAATCTTCAAAAGAAGTGTAGAAGCAGTTCTGTTATCAGGCTGAGGATCTCAGCTAGCTCTGGCATGCTCTCACTTCCTCTCAGCAGTCTTTTACTGGGATGGATCTTGCCTAACAGTGGACTGCAAATTAAGTGGACGTGAGACCCCTAGTGGCCATGACTTTACAGATTTTTTTTAACCCTTTCCCGACCAGCGGTGTACTAGTATGGCGCTGGACGGGTTTTTAAAGATGGCACTTGCTCCACTCAACAGTCGATAATGCCAGTCACACACAGTTAACATTTCAGGTGCCATAGTCAGCATCTGGGCATGTGCAAACCAGGAAGCATGCGCTTCTGGGTATCCTCCAGCTCCCCCCGTCTGCGATTGGAAGAGCCAGAGCTTGTATACACCAGCCCCTGTAATAGAGAATGACAGGAGGCTGCTGCAGAGTGTTTCCTATGGAGCCCCTGTCTGTAGCAGAGGTCCATAGGAAACTAGTACATTTCTCATAGACTCCAATGTTAATGCATTGGAGTCTATGAGAATAGCAATCTAATGATTGCTTGTTATAGTTCCCTATGGGGAAATAAAAACAATGAAAAACATATAAAAATTCAAATCCCCCCCCCTACTATAAAAATATAAAAAATATAAAAACATTTTCCCTATAGGAAAACGGCGAAACAGAAAACAGCAAAATGGCCGATTCACTACTTTTGGTCTCTTCTAGAGATGAGCGAGCACTAAAATGCTCGGGTGCTCGTTATTCGAGTCGAATTTTTCCGGATGCTCGGGTGCTCGTTTCGAACAACGAACCCCATTGAAGTCAATGGGAGACTCGAGCATTTTTTGCAGGGGACCAAAGTTCTGCACAGGGAAGGTTGCGTGAAAACCTGGAAACCTCAGAAAATTATGGAAACACCACGAAAATGTACAGGAAAAAGCAGGGGCAGCATGCATGGATGCCTCTGAGGCTGCCTAATCGTACCATTACGCCAAATTCTGGGCAACAGCCTGGTGGTGACCCTCAAGACAATTGTGCTGACCCAGACCAAGATGGGCAAGGCACATGCCCATCACATGTTAGTAAAGCACCCAACTAGGTGCAACGAAGGTCCATCACTGCCTGCGGGTGACACCACTGCCCATGCTGACACTGCTGTCCTATCACCCACCCCACAACGCAGGCATAAGCCTGACACAGCATGGTGGTGACACCAACAAGTGACCAAGTTAGATGAGGTAGCAGGTGAGCCACCCAAAAATTTACCCTGACACAAAATGGTGGTGACAACAGAGTGACCAAGTTAGACTGAGGTAGCAGGTGAACCACCCAAAAATTTACCCTGACACAGCATGGCGGTGACAACAAAGTGACCAAGTTAGACTGAGGTAGCAGGTGAACCACCCAAAATTTTACCCTGACACAGCATGGCGGTGAACCCAGAGTGACCAAGTTAGACTGAGGTAGCAGGTGAAGCAGATAAAATTTTACCCTGACACAGCATGGCGGTGAACCCAGAGTGACCAAGTTAGACTATGGTCACTACTCTGCAGTAGAGTACTTGCCTCGTAGCCTGTCGGACCATTCGCCGCTGCACTTAGAACTACAGTTGGGGGAGCTCAATTTAGCTAGAACAATGCCTCCGTGGAAGCTCAATCCCTTTTGGCTCCAGTTGCTGGATGAGAGTGATCCCATGGCTGAGCGTATTGGGGACTTTTTTAGTGCTAATATTGGTTCCGCCCCCACGGGTGTGGTGTGGGATACCATGAAGGCATATGTCAGGGGTTTATATATCCAAAAGATAAAACGATGTAAAACAACTTCCAGAAGACTAACGGAGACTCTGCAACAAGAATATGTAGAAGACCCTAGTGTCAGGGCTAAAAACAAGTGGGTGGAGGCACAGGAGAAGCTGACGGCTCATTTACTTCATGTAGCGGATAATAAAAGATTTTTCATAAAACAAAAATACTTTGAAGCTGGGGAAAGCGCGGGTAGTCTACTGGCCAGAATAGTGCGCTCCCAAGAGGGACCATCCAGAATTATATCTATTAACACAAGAGAGGGGGTCCTGGCTACAGATGATAATGTCATCCTTAATTAATTCTACTCCTTCTATAAGGACTTATACACTTCTAGATTACAGAAGGATGTCTCGGATATTCAATCTTACTTAGCGAACATCCGTATTCCTGCATTAACACCTGAGGTGGCACAGGACTTAGATAGACCTATTGATCTGGAGGAATTAAGGGGAGCACTGAGTTCCTTCTCCAATGAAAAAGCCCCAGGATGTGATGGCTTACCAGTAGAATTCTTTAAGCGATATCCTGATTCACTATTGCCCCAACTTTTAGACACAGTTAATGAAGCTCTGCGTACTGGGATGCTACCTTCTTCAATGAGGGAGGCATTTATAGTAGTCTTACCAATGCCAGGCAAGGACCCTACTCATCCTGAATCATACTGGCCAATCTCTTTGTTGACCACGGATATTAAAATTCTTGCCAAAGTTCTGGCTCTCCGGCTCAACAGGGTCATATCCGGTATCATTCACGAGGACCAGTCTGGCTTTATGCCGGACAAGAGCACGTCCATAAATCTTAGAAGGCTATACTTGAACATGCAACGACATGTGGAGACGGGGGGGTGTCGAGCTTTAATCTCCCTGGTTGCGGCCAAAGCTTTCGACAGTGTCGAATGGCCGTATCTATGGGAGGTGATGAGGGTAATGGGCTTTGGACCAACTTTCTTATCCTGGGTTCAATTGCTATTACACGGCTCCGGTGGCCAGAATTAGAGCTAATGGGGGATTGTCAGAGCAATTTAAGCTAGAGCGCGGGACTAGGCAGGGGTGCCCACTCTCACCCCTATTATTTGCCATAGCGATAGAGCCCTTGGCTTGCTTGTTGAGAGATGCAGTTGATTGGAAGGGGTTTCCGTTGGGCTCCAAAGAGGAGAAGATCTCGTTATACGCAGATGACATGCTGCTATATGTAGGAGATTTGGCTGGATCTATCAACCCCATTATGAGGCACATTACGGAGTTTGGGTTCAGGTCTGGCTTGTTAATCAATTGGGACAAATCTGTTATCCTGCCCTTGGATCCAGTGCCGTCCCAGCTTGATCTCTCCTCAATCCCTCTACAGATTGGCCAAAGCTTTAAATACTTGGGTCTAGTGATAACACCATCGGTTGGGTATTATATTAAAATCAATCTAGAGCCACTGCTTGTTAAGGCTACTTTCACACTAGCGTTTTAAAATTCCGGTATTGAGTTCCGTCATAGGGGCTCAATACCGGAATAAAACGCTTCAGTTTTGTCCCCATTCATTGTCAATGGGGACAAAACTGAACTGAAGACAACGGAATGCTCCTGAAAGCATTCCGTTCCGTCTTCAGACCGGAGAACAAACCGCAGCATGCTTCGGTTTGCTCTCCGGTACAGGCATCCGCACCAAGACGGATCCGGAATGACCCCCAATGCAAGTCAATGGGGGTGAATCCGTCTGGTGTGACCATAATGGTAACCGGATCCGCCCTCCATTGACTTTCAATGGAGTTCATTACGGATCCGGCTACACAGACACATACAGACACAGACATACACATAAACATACACACACATATAGACATACAAACACACATACATACTTACATGCTCCCGGCAGGTCTTCGGAGCGTCGGAGGGACAGGACGGCGCGCACAGATGACGATTCCACCAGGCGCCCAGCAGAGGGCGCTGTGGGGAATCGTCACCTGTGCGAGCCGTCCTGTCCCTCCGACGCTCCGAAGACCTGCCGGGAGCATGTAAGTATGTATGTGTGTTTGTTTGTCTATATGTGTGTGTATGTTTATGTTTATGTGTATGTATGTACTGTGTGACATGTGTGGGGCCGGAGCGCGGTTCCGGCTCCACACATGTCACTGCGGCAGGCCTGATCCGGCAGCACCCTTCACCTGCCGGATCAGGCCTGCCGCCAGTGTGAAAGTAGCCTAAGTTTGTGAACAAGGTTAATTCCTGGTGTAAGCTCACGCTATCCATTGTGGGCAGGTGTAACCTCATCAAAATGATCCTGATGCCCCAGCTTTTGTACATATTGCATAATGCTCCTGTTTGGATCCCCCAACGCCTTTTCTATAAAATACAAGGGATATTTCGATCCTTGGTGTGGAAAAAGAAACAGCCTAGGATTAAATTGGAGACACTGCAAAAACATAAGGAGGAGGGAGGCCTTGCTTTGCCTAATCCGTGGTTATACTTTCTGGCGGCTCAGCTGCAGCATCTTAAAGGATGGGGACAAGGCCAGAATTTGGGCTCCGCAGCTAGGATAATTAATCAGGTTGTGCGGCAGAAGTTTCCTGGGACGGCACTGGAGCTGGGAGGTGTGGGCTGTGGTGGAGAGAGGGGTCTCACTCTCCCGCTGGTTATTAAATCATGGACTAAAGCTAAAGATATTATGGGGGTGGCGGGGCATAACCCTCTTACCCCGTTATGGAGGAATCCGCTCCTGCCTGAATTTTTTAGACTGGAAGGTTTCTCACCAAGGGAGGACAGGGGTATTGTATTTCTCTGCCAGATTCAGACAGGGGGGAGATTAAAACTTTTGCCCAATTGCAATCTGAATTTAATATCCCGCACAAGGCCTTTTATCAATACTTGCAGATCAGGCATGCTTTCCAAGCGCAATTTAAGGAGGGGTTGTCAATATCTGCCTTGCCACCTGTACTTGATCATCTTCTGAAGCCTGGCGGTACTACAGGTCTCATCTCAATGTTATACAGGTGCTTATTGGAGATATTTACTCCTGATGTACCACTGCCAGAGAAAGACAAATGGGAGAGGGATGTAGGGGCAATATCCTCTGACCAGTGGGCAGGTATACTTGCCATGACTCCTCAGCTCACGGTGTGCGAAGCACAAAGAGTGTCTCAACTCTTCCTTATACATAGGGTATACAAGACCCCTCTATTTCTCCACAAAATAGGCATTCGAATAGACTCCAAGTGCCCTAGATGTGGGAGGGAGGAAGCATCATTAATGCATATGTTCTGGGACTGCAGTGCTATTGCTAAATTCTGGGACGAGGTGTTAGGAGTGATCACGGCAGCCTCCCGGATAGGCTCCCTAGGGACCCAAAAGCCTGTGTGTTGGGCCTGCTCAGCCAGGATGGAGAGGTCGAGGGAGTCTCCATTATGATTGGGAGAATGCTGTTTCAGGCAAGGGTCTTGATTGCTAAATATTGGATACAGCCGACCACACCTTCGAAAAGCGAGTATGTGAATAGAATGAATATCATCCTGCGGTATGAAAGGGGGGTATACTTGAAAAGAAGGTGCCCGTCTAAGTTCATGAAGGTATGGCAAGGTTGGCTGGAGGCCCCAGGTTTAGCCTCACAGGTGTTACAAAGAGACTGTTTGAAAGATCAGTTAACCGGGAGTGGTATTAGATAATGGGGATGATACTATTGGGTCTTGGCCTATAGCAATGTTTGAGGTACACCTCAGGATCTGGCCGGTCAATGAACCTTATGAGATGTGTGAGGAATTATTTTCTCCTGGTATTTGCAAAAAAATATGACCGCGGCTACGTGGTTGGGGCGGGGCATTGTCTGGTAATACATTAGTTCACAGCCGTTCCCTGTAGGATGTGCTTCGTGATGTTTCACTCTGGTCCTCTATCTGCCATTTCTTTGTTTAGTATTTGGAAAGGGGGGAGGAGGGCTGGGAGGGGTGGGAAGGGTTAGGGTGGGCAGGATGGGTGGGTATGTTTGGGTCTTAATTGTAAAATAAAAACATACATGCGTATTTCCTGTTTAAAAATGTTGGCATTTATTGTCTGTATACAACTGTTGTCAAGCATTGTGCATGAATATGATGTCAATTGCAGACTGATATTATGAACACTTGTGTGGTATATTGTTCTTTACGCAAATAAAAATTATCTCTGATTTGAAAATTTTAGCCTGACACAGCATGGCGGTGAACCCAGAGTGACCAAGTTAGACTGAGGTAGTAAGTGAAGCACATAAAATTTTACCCTGACACAGCATGGCGGTGACAACAGAATGACCAAGTTAGACTGAGGTAGCAGGTGAACCACCCAAAATTTTACCCTGACACAGCATGGCGGTGACAACAGAGTGACCAAGTTAGACTGAGGTAGCAGGTGAACCACCCAAAATTTTACCCTGAAACAGCATGGCGGTGAACCCAGAGTGACCAAGTTAGACTGGGGTAGCAGGTGAAGCGCATAAAATTTTACCCTGACACAGCATGGCGGTGACAACAGAGTGACCAAGTGAGACTGAGGTAGCAGGTGAACCACTCAAAAATTTACCCTGACACGGCATGGCGGTGAACCCAGAGTGAACAAGTTAGACTGAGGTAGCAGGTGAACCACATAAAATTTTACCCTGACACAGCATGGCGGTGACAACAGAGTGACCAATTTAGACTGAGGTAGCAGGTGAACCACCCAAAACTTTACCCTGACAAAGCATGGCGGTGAATCCAGAGTGACCAAGTTAGACTGAGGTAGCAGGTGAACCACATAAAATTTTACCCTGACACAGCATGGCGGTGAACCCAGAGTGACCAAGTTAGACTGCGGTAGCAGGTGAACCCCCCAAAAATTTACCCTGACACAGCATGGCAGCGAACCAGAGTGACCAAGTTAGACTGAGGTAGCAGGTGAACCACATAAAATTTTACCCTGACACAGCATGGCAGTGAACCCAGAGTGACCAAGTTAGACTGAGGTAGCAGGTGAACCACCCAAAAATTTACCCTGACAAAGCAGTGACCAAGTTAGACTGAGGTAGCAGATGAACCACATAAAATTTTACCCTGACACAGCATGGCAGTGAAACAGAGTGACCAAGTTAGACTGAGGTAGCAGGTGAACCACCCAAAAATTTACCCTGACACGGCATGGCGGTGAACCCAGAGTGACCAAGTTAGACTGAGGTAGCAGGTGAACCACATAAAATTTTACCCTGACACAGCATGGCAGTGAAACCAGAGTGACCAAGTTAGACTGAGGTAGCAGGTGAACCACCCAAAAATTTACCCTTACACAGCATGGCGGTGAACCCAGATTGACCAAGTTAGACTGAGGTAGCAGGTGAACCACATAGAATTTTACCCTGACACAGCATGGTGGTGACAACAGAATGACCAAGTTAGACTGAGGTAGCAGGTGAACCACCCAAAATTTTACCCTGACACAGCATGGCGGTGACAACAGAGTGACAAAGTGAGACTGAGGTAGCAGGTGAACCACATAAAATTTTACCCTGACACAGCATGGTGGTGACAACAGAGTGACCAAGTGAGACTGAGGTAGCAGGTGACCACATAAAATTTTACCCTGACACAGCATGGCAGTGAACCCAGAGTGACCAAGTTAGACTGAGGTAGCAGGTGAAGCACATAAAATTTTACCCTGACACAGCATGGCGGTGACAACAGAGTGACCAAGTGAGACTGAGGTAGCAGGTGAACCACATAAAATTTTACCCTGACACAGCATGGCAGTGAACCCAGAGTGACCAAGTTAGACTGAGGTAGCAGGTGAAGCACATAAAATTTTACCCTGACACAGCATGGCAGTGACAACAGAGTGACCAAGTTAGACTGAGGTAGCAGGTGAACCACCCAAAATTTTATCCTGACACAGCATGGCGGTGAACCCAGAGTGACCAAGTTAGACTGAGGTAGCAAGGTGAACGCACATAAAATTTTACCCTGACACAGTATGGCGGTGACAAACAGAGTGACCAATTTAGACTGAGGTAGCAGGTGAACCACTCAAAAACTTTAATCCTGACACAGCATGGCGGTGAACCCAGAGTGAACCAAGTTAGACTGAGGTAGCAGGTGAACCAACATAAAATTTTACCCTGACACAGCATGGCGGTGAACCCAGAGTGAACCAAGTTAGACTGAGGTAGCAGGTGAACCCCCCAAAATTTACCCTGACACAGCATGGCAGCGAACCAGAGTGACCAAGTTAGACAGAGGTAGCAGGTGAACCACATAAAATTTTACCCCTGACACAGCAATGGCAGTGAACCAGAGTGACCAAGTTAGACTGAGGTAGCAGGTGAACCACCCAAAAATTTACCCTGACACAGCATGGCGGTGAACCCAGATTGACCAAGTTAGACTGAGGTAGCAGGTGAACCACATAAAATTTTACCCTGACACAGCATGGCGGTGACAACAGAGTGACCAAGTGAGACTGAGGTAGCAGGTGAACCACCCAAAAATTTACTCTGACACAGCATGGCAGTGAAACCAGAGTGACCAAGTTAGACTGAGGTAGCAGGTGAACCACCTAAAATTTACCTGACACAGCATGGCGGTGAAACCAGAGTGACCAAGTTAGACTGAGGTAGCAGGTGAACCACATAAAATTTTACCCTGACACAGCATGGCGGTGAAACCAGAGTGACCAAGTTAGACTGAGGTAGCAGGTGAACCACATAAAATTTTACCCTGACACAGCATGGCGGTGAACCCAGAGTGACCAAGTTAGACTGAGGTAGCAGGTGAAGCACATAAAATTTTACCCTGACACAGCATGGCGGTGACAACAGAGTGACCAAGTGAGACTGAGGTAGCAGGTGAACCACATAAAATTTTACCCTGACACAGCATGGCGGTGAACCAGAGTGACCAAGTTAGACTGAGGTAGCAGGTGAACCACATAAAATTTTACCCTGACACAGCATGGCGGTGACAACAGAGTGACCAAGTTAGACTGAGGTAGCAGGTGAACCACATAAAATTTTACCCTGACACAGCATGGCGGTGAACCCAGAGTGACCAAGTTAGACTGAGGTAGCAGGTGAACCACATAAAATTTTACCCTGACACAGCATGGCGGTGACAACAGAGTGACCAAGTTAGACTGAGGTAGCAGGTGAAGCACATAAAATTTTACCCTGACACAGCATGGCGGTGACAACAGAGTGACCAAGTTAGACTGAGGTAGCAGGTGAACCACATAAAATTTTACCCTGACACAGCATGGCGGTGAACCCAGAGTGACCAAGTTAGACTGAGGTAGCAGGTGAAGCACATAAAATTTTACCCTGACACAGCATGGCGGTGACAACAGAGTGACCAAGTTAGACTGAGGTAGCAGGTGAACCACATAAAATTTTACCCTGACACAGCATGGCGGTGAACCCAGAGTGACCAAGTTAGACTGAGGTAGCAGGTGAACCACATAAAATTTTACCCTGACACAGCATGGCGGTGACAACAGAGTGACCAAGTTAGACTGAGGTAGCAGGTGAACCACATAAAATTTTACCCTGACACAGCATGGCGGTGAACCCAGAGTGACCAAGTTAGACTGAGGTAGCAGGTGAACCACATAAAATTTTACCCTGACACAGCATGGCGGTGAACCCAGAGTGACCAAGTAGACTGAGGTAGCAGGTGAACCACATAAAATTTT
>ONZH01001240.1:0-64526 GCA_900303285.1 Rhinella marina | reverse complement strand
TGACAACAGCCGAATGCATTGGAAATGCTCTAGCATCAGCCGGTGCAGTATCGATTCTTCCAGTTTAATACCGTATACGTCCCCTATCTTGGGACCCTATATTTAATGGATATTTCGAACACGAAAATGGAAAAAGAGCTTGCTCTGGCCAGGGGAGTGTCTTTCCCACTGCAGCTAAGGGGACGTGTCCATGCTCTGCTATCACAGGTCAGGAGGCAGATAAAAGAAGAACAAAAACTAACATGAGTGAAACTTCTGATACGTCCCCTATCCGGCTAAATTGTTGTAGAGTGGGCCTGTAGGTGGGGGGGGGCAGGCTGGGGGAAGGAGGTTTCTGTGGAAGAGCCAGAGGAGTGCCCCCTGGGCTAGCGTGTGTGGTGGTGACAACAGCCAGAATGGATTTTTTGAAAACTGTTGCATCAAGCGGTACAGTCGTAAATTATGAACTAGATCAAGTGTAAGCATGTGTTCTCTGTATTCTTCTCAGTTTAATACCGTATATGGCAGCTATCCGGAAAAATAGTTTGGAGAGAGAGAAAGATAGGAAAAAAGACGTCAATTGTTTGGAGAGTGGGCCTGTAGGGGGGGGGCAGGGTGGGCAAGGAGGTTTCGGTGGAAAGAGCCAGAGGAGTGCCCCCTGGGCTAGCGTGTGTGTTGGTGACAACAGCCGGATGTATTTAGAATGACGACGCCAGGACCCCAACTTAAAAATTTAGCATCAACCGGTACAGTCGCTAAATTATGAGATTGATCAAGTGTGGCATGACTTTTTAGATGGAGATTGCATGTGGTCACGTACTCCCTGGAACCCCATAGTCACCCCTTCTCTGATGTGCTAGCCCAGAACATTCTCTGCCCCAATTCGCAAGACCTTTTTGCTGTTTCCGTGTTGCTGACAGTCGTGGATTTACCAGTGTTGTCTGAGGAGGTGATGGACAATGGCGAGACACAGGTGTCGGGGGGGTGAGGTAGTTGTATGGGAAGCAAGTTACAGAGGGGACTCCTTGGGGGGACTTTCTCATGATGGGACAGATTCAACTTGGGTGGATCAGGCACATTAACAGATGATTTTTTGGGGGGTTTATTTAACTTTTATTTAGCAAAAATAACCACAGAGATATTTATTCGTTATCTTCTCTGCGCAGTCTGGCGTTGGGGTTCCTCACTTTGATGGCGAGCTGTGCCGCTCTCTCCACAATGGACCTCTGGAAAAATTGTTGGAATAGAGGGCCTGTAGGTGGACCTCTGGAAAAATTGTTTGAATAGAGGGCCTGTAGGTGGACCTCTGGAAAAATTGTTGGAATAGAGGGCCTGTAGGGGGGCCCTCCTGAAAAATTGTTTGAAGAGAGGGCCTGTAGGGGGCCCTCCTGAAAAATTGTGCTAAAAGAGTGCCAGTTGGACCTCTAAAAAATGGCGTTTTTTGGGTCAGCATTAGGCAAAGACGATATGGAGGAGGAGGAGGAGTAGGAGGAGGAGTAGAGAGGAGGAATCAGATACATAAGTTATTTAAATCTTTAGCTGCTTTCCCCCGGAGGAGATTTGAACCTATTCACTCTCATACTCCTTTCCTCTGCAGGGATGAGAGTGGAAAGGTTCTGCTTGTACCGTGGGTCCAGGAGAGTGAACACCCAGTAATCTGTGTTTGAAAAAATTCTTCTAACGCGAAAGTCACGGGATAGGCAGTCTAACATGAAGTCTGCCATGTGCGCCAGAGTCCCAACACGCAAGAATTCCCTCTCCTCACTTGCCTGACTCTCCATTTCCTCCTCCTCCTCCTCCAAGTCCTCCTCTTCAGCCCATACACGCTCAAGAGTTAAGGACTGAGCACTGGTACCCTCTACTGTCTCGCCAACATTCTCCTCCTCTTCCTCCTCATCCTCCTCCTCCGATACGCACTGAGAAACAGACCGGAGGGTGCTCTGGCTATCAAGTGACGTATCTTCCTCCAAGCGCAAAGCATCCGACTTGATGCTGAGAAGTGATTTTTTCAACAGGCAAAGCAGCGGGATGGTGAGGCTGATAATGGCGGCATCGCCTCTGAACATCAGTGTTGACTCCTCAAAGTTGCTCAACACCTGGCAGATATCAGACATCCACGTCCACTCCTCATTGTAGACTTGAGGAATCTGAGAGACCTGACTACCAGTTCTGGTGGAAGATGACATCTGGCAGTCTACAATCGCTCTGTGCTGCTGGTAAACTCTGGATAACATGTTTAATGTGGAATTCCATCTCGTGGGCACGTCGCACAACAGTCGGTGAGCGGGCAGTTGTAGGCGGCGCTGCGCTGCCCTGAGAGTGGCAGCATCTGTGCTAGACTTGCGGAAATGCGCACAGATGCGGCGCACCTTGGTGAGCAAATCAGACAGATTGGGGTATGTCTTGAGGAACCGCTGAACTATAAGATTGAACACATGGGCCAGGCATAGGACATGTGTCAGTCTGCCGAGTTGCAGAGCCGCCACCAGGTTACGCCCGTTGTCACACACAACCATGCCTGGCTTGAGGTTCAGCGGTGCCAGCCACACATCGGTCTGCGCCGTGATGCCCTGTAACAGCTCTTGGGCGGTGTGCCTTTTGACACCTAAGCTCAGCAGTTTTAGCACCGCCTGCTGGCGCTTACCCACGTCACTGCTGCTGCGCCTAGAGCTACCGACTGAAGGCGCCGTGCCCACGGATGGTAATTCGGTGGAGGAGGAGGAGGAGGAGGGGTCGGAGGAGGAGGCATAGTACGTTTGAGAGACCGTGACCGAGGTAGGCCCCGCAATCCTCGGTGTGGGCAGTACATGAGAGGCCCCAGGGTCATTCTCGGTCCCAGCCTCCACCAAGTTAACCCAATGTGCCGTCAGTGAGATATAGTGTCCCTGCCCGGCACCACTTGTCCATGTGTCCGTGGTTAGGTGGACCTTCTCAGAAACAGCGTTGGTCAGGGCACGGATGATGTTCTGTGACACGTGCTGGTGTAGGGCTGGGACGGCACATCGGGAAAAATAGTGGCGGCTGGGGACGGAATACCGAGGGGCAGCCACCGCCATGAGATTTCGAAAGGCCTCGGTCTCTACCAGCCTATAGGGCAGCATCTCCAGGCTAAGCAATTTGGAGATGTGGATGTTGAGGGCTTGGGCATGTGGGTGGGTGGAACTGTATTTCCTCTTGCGCTCCAGCGTCTGCTGTAAAGACAGCTGAACGCTGCGCTGGGACACATTGGTGGACACTGTGGAGGATCGTGGAGGCGAAGGTGTGGTTTTCCGGCGGGAGGCGCTCGTGCCGGGGTCCTGGGCAGGGGGTTGACTAGCAGAGGCAGCGAGTGACACAGGGGAAGGAGCAGTGGTGTGACCCGCAGGGGGTGGTGAACGGCCTTGGTTCCATTGAGTGGGGTGTTTAGCACTCATATGCCTGCGCATGCTGGTGGTGGTTAGGCTAGTAGTGGTGGCACCCCTGCTGATCCTGGTGTGGCACAGGTTGCACACCACAGTCTGTCGGTCATCCTCACTTTCTTTAAAGAACCTCCAGGCTTGCGAACATCTAGGCCTCGCCACGGGAGCTTCCCTACATGAAACAGTTGCTGCTGATGCACCAGCTCTGGCCCTGCTTCTCCCTCTGGCCACACCACTGCGTCTTACAACCTGTTCTGGTGCAGCACTCGCCTCCGCCTCAGAAGCACTGTCTTCACTCGGCATATCAACCCAGCTTGGGTCAGTCACCTCGTCATCCTCCGATTCCTCAGTCTGCTCCCCCCTCGGAATTCCTCCCCTAACAACAACTTCACCACTGTCTGACAACCGTGTCTCCTCATCGTCCGACACCTCTTTACAAACTTCTTCCACTAACTCAACATTGTCATCATCATCATCATCACCCACAGACTGCGACAGTTGGAAAACTTGGGCATCGGGAACGAGGTCAGCAGCAACCTGAGAAGTGGTTTGTGACTATGGGAAGGGTCCAGAAAACAGTTCCTGAGAGTATGCCGGATCGCATTCCAAATTTTCCTGGGAGGGGGCAGACTGCGGGGAAGGAGGTTGAGGTGGAGGAGCTAGAGGAGTGCTCCCTTGGGTAACGTGGGTGGACTGCGTGGAAGACTGACTGGTGGACAAATTACTTGAAGCATTGTCCGCAATCCACGAGATCAGCTGTTCGCACTGTTGTGGTTTCAACAGTCCTCTACCACGTGTCCCTGTAAGTTGAGACATGAAGCTAGGGAGTGTAGCTCTGCGGAATTCCCCTGCTCCCTCATCAGCGGGTACTGTCTCACCCTGCCCAGGACCACGGCCTCTGCCCCCTGCAGTAATTGAATGCCCACGCCCTCGCCCTCGACCCTTAGCCCTGGGGTTCAACATTTTTTGTATATAGGTGTATGATAAAAAAAAAAATAAAAAATTAAGTCCGGTAGAATTAAGTGACGTACAGAAAGTGTCACCTGGACAGATTATACGGATTGGAGCGAGTGTGCTGAACTGTGACACACAGAAAGGTTACACGCAGCTAAGTAAAATGGATTTGTATCACTGAACTAAAACAACTGAAAAAATTATTTTATTTTTTTTATATTTTGTTTTTTTGGGAACATGACGTGCAGGAACTATGGTAGGACTGACTGACACCCTGTTAACGGTGGCTATTTAGTCTGCGACCCAGACAAATGTCGCACAGAGAATTTTCTGGATCGAGCGGTAGATGATATTGGTAGCAAATGACTTGGTTGTATTGTGTGACGTACAGAAAGTGTCACCTGGACAGTATATACGGATGGGAGCTAATGTGCTGAACTGTGACACACAGAAAGGTTACACAAAGCCGAGTAAAATGGATTTGTATCACTGAGCTAAAACAACTGAAAAAATAATTTTTTTTTATATTTGTTTTTTTATATTTTTTTTACAATTTTGTTTTTTTGGGAACGTGACGTGCAGGAAATATGGTAGAACTGACTGACACCCTGTTAATGGTGGCTATTTAGTCTGCGACCCAGACAAATGTTGCACAGAGAATTTTCTGGATCAAGCGGTAGATGATATTGGTAGCAAATGACTTGGTTGTATTGTGTGACGTACAGAAAGTGTCACCTGGACAGTATATACGGATGGGAGCGAATGTGCTGAACTGTGACACACAGAAAGGTTACACAAAGCCGAGTAAAATGGATTTGTATCACTGAGCTAAAACAACTGAAAAAATATTTTTTTTTTTATATTTGTTTTTTTATATTTTTTTTTACAATTTTGTTTTTTTGGGAACGTGACGTGCAGGAAATATGGTAGAACTGACTGACACCCTGTTAACGGTGGCTATTTAGTCTGCGACCCAGACAAATGTCGCACAGAGAATTTTCTGGATCAAGCGGTAGATGATATTGGTAGCAAATGACTTGGTTGTATTGTGTGACGTACAGAAAGTGTCACCTGGACAGTATATACGGATGGGAGCGAATGTGCTGAACTGTGACACACAGTAAGGTTACACAAAGCTGAGTAAAATGGATTTGTATCACTGAGCTAAAACAACTGAAAAAATATTTTTTTTAATATTTTGTTTTTTATATTATTTAAAAATTTTGTTTTTTTGGGAAAGTAACGTGCAAGAACTATGGTAGGACTGACTGACACCCTATTAACGGTGGCTATTTAGTCTGCGACCCAGACAAATGTCACACAGAGAATTTTCTGGATCAAGCGGTAGATGATATTGGTAGCAAATGACTTGGTTGTGTTGTGTGACGTACAGAAAGTGTCACCTGGACAGTATATACGGATGGGAGCGAATGTGCTGAACTGTGACACACAGAAAGGTTACACGCAGCTGAGTAAAATGAATTTGTATTACTGAGCTAAAACAACTGAAAAAATAATTTTTTTTTTTTATATTTTGTTTTTTTGGGAACGTGACGTGCAAGAACTATGGTAGAACTCACTGACACCCTGTTAACGGTGACTATTTAGTCTGCGACCCAGACAAATGTCGCACAGAGAGTTTTCTGGATCAAGCTGTAGATGATATTGGTAGCAAATGACTTGGTTGTATTCTGTGACGTACAGAAAGTGTCACCTGGACAGTATATATGGATTGGAGTGAGTCAGTGCTGAACTGTGACACACAGAATGGTTACACAGTGCTGTGTGCAATGGATTTGTATCACTGAGATACAACAATAAAAAAAAAACAGGGTTAGATATGGCGATAGCTGCACTACTAGTGCCAGCCAGCCAAGTGACAAAAATAATAAAATAAAATGTCTTTTAGCCCTTAGAAGGGCTGTTGGGTTCTTTGTGGGTGATCCCTGCCTAACAGACAACTAAATGCAGGCCCTAACACTGTCCCTGAAAGGCAGCAGCTCTATCCCTAACGACATCCAGACGGCATCTGAGACGAGCACCGCGGCCAGTCGGTAGTATATTCCTGGGTCACCTGATCAGGCCAGCCAACCCCTGCTATCGACATGTAAGGGCCCCACGTGATGCTGGGTGGTACGCAGAGTCTCCTGGCTTGTGATTGGCTGTGTTTTTAGGCGCCAAAAAAGCACGATGCGGAAGTTGCCATTTCCTCCAGTATGGCGAGATACTCGTCCGAGCTGCGAGTACTTACGAGTACCCTAATACTCGAACGAGTACCAAGCTCGGACGAGTATGCTCGCTCATCTCTAGATGTAATGTCTCTGGAGGTTATATCAGTACTGGAGTGTTATAAGAGAAGTGGCTGATATTGGTCACATATGATGTAATGTCTCTGGAGGTTATATCAGTACTGGAGCGTTATAAGAGGAGCAGCTAATATCAGTCAAATATGATGTAATGTCTCTGAAGGTTATAACAGCACTGGAGCGTTATAAGAGAAGCGGCTGATATTGGTCACATATGATGTAATGTCTCTGGAGGTTATATCAGTACTGGAGCATTATAAGAGGAGTGGCTGATATCGGTCATATAAGATGTAATGTCTCTGGAGGTTATATCAGGGCTGGTGTATTATAAGAGGAGCGGCTGATATCAGTCACATATGATGTAATGTCTCTGGAAGTTATATCAGGGCTGGAGCGTTATGAGAGGAGCGGCTGATATGTCACATATGATGTAAATGTCTCTGGAGGTTATATTAGCACTGGAGCGTTATAAGAGGAGTGGCTGATATAAATATAAATACTGGGGGCACTTCAGGGTGAGCAGTATAACAGTAGGGGTAGTATAAATACTGGTGGCACTACAGGGCGAGCAGTATAACAGTACAGGGCAGTATACATACTGGGGGCACTTCAGGGTGAGCATTATAAAAATAGGGGCAGTATAAATACTTGGGGGCACTGTTGGGGGAATTTTAAATCCAGGGTACATTATAGGCGTTCTTATTACTACTGGGGTCTCTATAGTAGGGACTTATAGATCCGCCTTATTTCTACTAAGATCACTATGGGGGGGCTTATTACTACTAAGGGGGCTGTATAGATCTTTATTACCACGAGGGAAACAATAGGGGGGGTCTTATTTCTACTGTGGGCTGTGTGAGGGCATTATTAATACTGGAGGGCTCTTCTACTAATGGGAACACTCTTGGGGAGCATTATCAAGGCTGGGGGGCACTGTAGAAGGGAAATACTATTGGTGGGACTATGAGGAGCACTATTACTATGAAGGGGACTAATTTTTCTTCAGGATAGTATTTGGAGGTTTTGGAGGGCACAGAGAGCAGCAGGATAACACTGTGGGGACTCCAGGTTAGGGGATGGTGATAGAAATGTGAGGAAGCTAAGATGTCTGTGTGTCACACTATAACAAGACGAGGCGGCTGAAAGAAGTTGTCCGGACCAAATGGAGAAGATGATGACAGAGAAGATCTACATCAGAGGTGACGTCACCTGGGAGGCCTGGATGTCAGAGGTATGTGCTGCTGCGGAAAGTGGAGGCGGTCGGTCGACGTATGCAGTGGGCCATATGCACTGGGGCTTGGGCCCCGGATCTTTTGATACCCTAGCAACGCACCTGCTTAGGAACATTAATGAGTTTAAGACTCTTCCACTCATGTCCTATAGGCATCCTACAAATTTGCGCGATAAGCTTGTCGTGCTGATCTTCCTGTTAAAAGGTTAAAACAAACTTCCATTGGGATTACCAGGAAGGGTTGTTTCCCTTGTCTTTCTTGTGTAAATTCCTCATATATGATTAAAGGTGACATGTTTTGTCATTCGTGTACAGGTGATCAGTATGATATCCGTTATTTTCTCACATGTGACAGTGTTTTCACCATATATCTTTTACAGTGCTTTATGTCGGTGAGACTACATTAGATGTTAAAACTAGAATAAATCAGCATTGCTATACCATCAGGAAAAAGAGAAAGGATCTTTCTTTCTAACCATCATGAGAAAGATCTGAGATTTCGTATCATAGATTATGTACCTCCACTTAGGAGAGGTGGTAATCGTGACTTATTACTGAAACAAACGGGAATTACAATGGATTCACCGATTAGACAACCTTAAACCTCATGGTTTAAATACTGAGTTCAAATAGATGCTTTGTGATAGATAGACTTGCAGACATGTAGAGTAAGATCTTCTTCCTCTAAGACTTGCTATTAGGGATCAAGCAGTGATTCTCATATTTATTTTTTTTCTTTTCAGATTGGATGTCCTTTGTCCTTCAGGTCGGTATCACCTATGTGGCTCAGTGGTTTTACTTACCTTGGCTTTATCCTTTTGAATATGGATTCTTTCCAGAATGGGACGCCAGTGGTAGAACACATGATTGTCATAGGTTCCAATAAAAACCAAGCCAAAATTAAACCAAGAAATAGTGTTTATTGATATTATGTATTTGAGCAATGGCTGATTCAGGTCACGATGTTGGGTAAGTAACCTTAATCATACCTTTTTTAACCGTAAAACCGTCCACTCGCTCACGAGCGACTTGCCCAATATCAATATAACCAACATCGCGACAAAGGGGAGGGGGGTGGGATGCTCTTCAGTTTTCCGATGCCGAGAATGCGCACATTCATCTCCTGCAGCTTTACCTGACCTCGAGGGCCGAAGTCACCAGTTACGTGCACCCACTGCCAGGAGGCCACCATCAGGTAAGTTAACCCTTTCACCACCACAGTTCAATACCATGAAGGGAACCATGACATCATGCGTTCCCTTCATTGTATTTCAATTACGGGAACTTTTTGTATCACAATGGGTTCATTTGGACGATTGAGGGATGTACAGTCGCCTGCAGTGGTGTGGTGTAACCTTGCTACCTTGGGTGTGACATGTGATTTACCATCCCTTGGTAAGCATAATGGTGTGACTCTGTAGCTGTGATTACTATGGATTCGGATAAGCACTGCACTTGCAACTTTGGCTTAACCATGCCTCTTTTATCGTCTTTTATTTCCCACTTGGATATGGCAAATATCCTAATATAATCGCACCAGCTATATGATGTACTGGTGTGAATATTACATTCTATATATACATGGCTATAATTTCTTCTTTTGTTGCATCCATCTAGTATTTACTATTATCCACAAGTAATGTATTACTAAGGTGAACTCAATTGAGCTCGCTGTTCTGGCTGTCTTCTCCACTGCTGTGCCTCCCTGTGCGTGCGGCACGCGTGAGGTCATTGCGCTCCACGTCACGTGGTAGTGATTTATCTTCGGGCGTTGCAGCGCTCTGGGATCTGGGTGACGCGCTGACGTCCTCGACGCAGGCGCGGTGTGCCTGCAGGGACGCCGATCTGCACATGTTCCACTGAACCACCAATGGTGAGCTGAACTTTGGATCTTTGATTATATTTATTATGTAATTATATATTCACAGCTGCGATTGATGTTGTGCAGCTTGATGTATCTCCTGTCACTTTGCTATAATCATGGGTATTTAAGCGTTTATAATCATGATATTGATATGTATATACACTTTAATCCACTATATGAATTTATACTATTTTTTAAATATATGTTAATATTAATTTGGGCACTTTATTATTTAAAAATCATGAATATCATATTGATTATTAATTTATAAATTTCATTATCAATCATGTCACTAATTACCCAATGAGATGAGAGTTGGGGGTTATATAAGACTTATATGAACACTGCAATTTTGCTTGACAAAGGCCTCATTGTGTTGGGCTGAAACATTGCCTAGGGTAATAAACGGGTCTTCACTCATTCACCGTACTTTGGAGTGCTGCCTCATTCTCTGTGAATTTATCTAAGTGGATTTTTGCATCTAATACAGCTATTTACCAGAGAAGTGGCCTTGATTGGTTGTATCTGAGTCTGAGACATTGTATGTTGAGTCTGCTTTCAACTTACGATGGGTCCGAAAAGACGAATGTATGCTGAAAATATTGTATCCTGAGGCCATTGTATCTAGAGGGATCACTGTATATATTGATTGATACTCTCTGGATGCACGTCCTGTGCTTGCATATCACTCTTGTATTTATGCTTAATGATGGTTTGAATATGGCCAAAACGTTGCATATACTTGGATTGTCATATTATGATATAAAGACAACAACTTGCTTTTATACCACTGCAAATACAGGTGCTGCCTCTCTTTTGACATCTATGGGGGGGCTATTGTCGACTTAGCTCCTGTTGGGGTGTGCACCCACCTCCCTTCCTTTTTGGATTTTCATAGGGGTGCTGTATTATGCTATTCTTTTGTGTATATCAACAGGCAGATTTTTTTGAAAAAAAAAAAAAATTGAAAAAACCTCAGTTCATAGGCTTTATTGCCAGCTGCACTCCTATAGCATTCTACTGCAAAACCATTTCAGTGTATTACACCATTGATTTTAATATGTTGCATATTACTGAAAGACAGTGGGTAGTTACAGCAAAAGCAAATTGCAATAATTCACTTTTCATACCCATGGCGTGTTATAAAACACCTTGCATATTGCTGCAAGATAACTGGTAGTTACAGCAAAAGCAATACTGCAATAACCCAATTTTAAACCCCTGGCATGTTATTAAACTAGTTCTATATTGCTACAAGATAACAGGTAGTTACAGTAAAATTAATACTGTAGTAATGACATTTGTATACCCTAATTAAAGATGAGCGTAGTTTCGAAAAATTCAATTTGCCAGCTTTGCTGAAGTTCGGCAAGAAATTCTATTCCTTACTAATTAATTTGCCCCAAATTGCTATAAATTATGTGTGCCCATGCCAGTCTGCCTAAAAGCAGCATTTTCAAATCCGGCATAAAAGCAGATTTAGACGGAATTGGAGCAAACAGATGTCAATACAATGATATTCGTTCTCCATTGAAGTATAGGTTAAATAAAACAGAAACAGTCATTTCCTTTTTAAAGAACAGGCAGATGGATCCGTCAGCTGGAAGGCTGAAAACCAGCGAAACGCTTGTGTAAACAGGGGTGCACCTAGCCTTTCTGCTGCCTGAGGGGAAAACTGAAATAGGGCCTCCCCCCTCCCCAATGCAAATTTACTAAACTAACCCCTTTGCCACAATGAAAGCACTCATTGCCCATGGCTCTTCCGTTGCCCCTCTCTTGCCCCTACCTGGTGCTGCCTGAGGTGATCACTTTACTTGGCCTTATTGGTGGTGTACCCATGGGTGTAAACTCACACTAAGGGGCTATTCAGACGGCCGTGGTATTGCGGATCTGCAAAAATGAATGCCGACCGGCGTGTGTTCCATTCAAAATGCCCGGCACCCCGTTCAAAGTGCCTATTCTTGTCTGCTATTGTAGACAAGAACAAGACATGTTTTATTTTTTCTTGCAGAGCTGCGGCACAGAGCCACGGCTTGGCAGAATCCCATGCCAGCCATTGAAGTGAACGGGACTGCATCTATTCCGCAAAATTGCGGAATAGATACGGACCTGTTCACACAGTTGTGCGAACGGGCCCTAAGGCATATTTTTTCTACTTGGTGGGCCAGTCTCATTGTGAAGACTTGGAAAGTTACTTACTTTCCAAGTCTTCACAAGGTACTTACTTACTTATTTTTAACTAACTTTAGGGCCCAATCCCAGTGTGCTAGCCAAGTGTCTAATACAGTTCATAAAAAGTAGTATAATGTAGTGGCCAAATGACAGAGAGGGTGGCAGCAGCAATGTCATACAAGATGGGGGCAGATCACAGTAGTAGCAGAACCCAAAAACAGTATGATCGCATGGCCTAGTTGCATGCATATCCTTTGAAAAATTTAACATGTGCATATCAGTAGCCCAAGAAGTATTAATGCCAGTTGAGGCAGCCGGCAGGTAGTATCAGGCTGCAACTTCACCTTAATTACAGAATCACATATTAATGGAACTACTTATGTGTAAAAGGATGTGAACAACCTAAAATCAGTAGTATTAGATCACTTTTTAACCCCAAATAGTCGAGAAGGTGTAATAAAATAGCTTCTCTATTAGCCAAGCGTTAAACTGTTCTATTGGCCCCTGCTCTCTCCCTATAGTGTGGATAAATTCCCTTTATTATATCCCTATACTATCTCGGTGCTGTCCCTAAACTGTTCAAAACTAATATTTTGTAATTAAAGTCTGTCCCTAGTGCCTGTCATATCTCTCCCTGCGCTAAGTACACAGTAAAATGGTAGAGACTGGGCAGGATGAGGCTTTTTATTGGGCTGTGACATCATAGGGACTGGCTCTCTGCTGATTGGCTGTCTGCATGGCATTATGGGTGATCCCTCATTCCCAGGCTTCTTACTTTCACTTTGTAATATGTGCAGCAGCCATTTTAGAGAAAATCTGATTTGTTACCACTAATCGTCAGGAAATTCATAAAAAATTTAAATTTTTTCTAAAAGTCGGATCCAATTCCACTCAATTTCGATTCGACTTTAACACTAATTAACACTAATTATAATCACTTGTATATCATCATTACCTTCACACATATCAAATTTCATCTGATTTCTACAACTCCTTCATGATGTGTCAATGAATGTATACAGTATTAGATCAAGGCATAAAACAAATACATGAGATGATAGGAAGACAACACTTAATTCTTCCATTACTCTGCAGGAACTAATCAGAAACACTTGCAACCATTGTTAACACTTCTGTTAATAATGTGGTTAAAATTTAAATCTGGAAAAAAGTATGTTGAAAAAAAAAGATCATTTTAGTTTGACGGCCCCTGCTGGCCAACGTTGCATATTACAACCTTTTAGAGAACATGCCAAAACTCCATAAGTCATAAATAGCTCTTGGAAGCTGCTTCAGGCATATTGTCACCTTCAAGAAAAAGCTTTTTTTTTTTCACTTCATTCTTTAACACGGGCTATATGTTCTCTGTGTATGAATGCCAATGGATTAACATGATAAAACTTTTTAACCAATTATTATTTATTTTTAGTTATAACATGGTCCCATATACTTACTGTAATTAAAGGGGTTGTCCCACTAAAAATATTTTACAGTTTTTGAACCAGCCGCTGGATCTGAATACTTTTGTAATTGCATATAATTTAAAATTTTGTATAGTTACGGAGTTATTCAATAAAGTGTATCTGTATAGTGCCACTTAATTTTTTATTTCTTTGACCTGCTTGCTGAGAAGGCCATACATGCTCAGTTTCATTTTTCAACTGCCTCCTGAGCTGTGATAGGAAGAGCATGGAGATGCCCCTTTAGCTCCAGCAGAAAATACACTCCCCTGAGCTGTCAGCTTGATATAAATCTAGCAGAATGAATAGGGAGATCTCTGGATCCATGTGAGGTACAGGGCTGGTTCTAACTTTGTTAGAAAGAGACTGCCATGTTCTATATGGTGTCTGATTTTCATTTTTTACATTAGTCATAGGATATCCCCTTTAATTCCTTACTGTGTTCAAGATCTCTGTTATTCATTTAGAACCTTCAGAGTTTACAACAGGACAAATATGAAGGGCCTACATATATTTGCTTTGTTAAAAGACCCAGATCTGACCGTGACCAGCAGTAAACTACAAAGCTTCTCAATCAGTTACAGCAATTATACTGTAGAGCTTGAAAACTGAGAAATTGGAAAATTGTACAACTCTTCATCAAAGAATAATAAATATTCTGTTCACATACATCATTATTGACCCCAAGTGGATTTTTGTTTCAGGAGCTGCACAAAAGGGTACCCAAATTATGCCTTGACCCTACATAGACTCTTTTCAATGCTAGCACCACAAAGTTTCAAACCTTTTATAGAAAAACAAAACACAAATTCTGTACTTTTCATCATTTCCAAACCAAAACTAAACTCCCCCTGTAATTATCACTACTAATGAGATCCATCGTAACTCCCCCAGTCTTCTCAAAATCTTCTGTTTATTGAAATCCAATTAAAAACTACATGAAAAAAAAGTTCCGGTAGATGCTAATTGGACAACACAATTACCGCCTTTACTCATAGTGTAGATCGTGAAGATTTTAACAAGACAGGTACTGGAGGAGTTACCATGAATCTCATTACTGTGCTCTGTAACCAATATAGATTATACATGCCATGTACTGCATTGTACAGTACATCCAAGTTAGAAGAAGTGGATCAGCACTTGCCCTTTGATGCTATTAAATCCTCACTCCATAAACAGAATACAGGCAAATGTGACGCATTTCAGCTAAACAGCCATTTTTGTGCATTGACATTATATTCAAGAAAGAGATGGTGAGCTTCCTGTGTGCTTGTCTTTAATTATTGGTTGTAGTTAGAGATCTTCATACATTATGAAGCTACTTTTTTTTATCTCATAACTAAACTACTCTTCTAGGCTGGGTCCAAAAATGGCAAAATGTGCAGTAGATACAAATGGATGAGGTTTTCAATGCCCCATCCACATATAGCGAAACATTTCCACACTAATATCTGAGCATGCTGGAATTATGTCACCGTTTCATCATTGTGATCCATAAGGGTGAATCCATAGCCAGTCCACAGCCAAATCCACATGTAGAACACATAGGAGAAAAAACAGAAAGATAGACGTACAAAGATAGATAGATGTTTTTTTCGGGATCCATTGCCACATTTGGAGCATATTGGTGTGTAGTACAGTTTATGCAACATGGGCCCCTTAGATCCAATCTTTTAGCATATGGCATGTGACTGGAGGTCTTGGCATTACCAGATCCATATCCAATAGCTCTGTCTGCATCATCAGGTATTTCATGTTCTGGAGGTAATGGTCTGTGTATAGGGGCTATTCACTTATGCTTTTGACCCCATTTTGCAATGACATAATAATAGAATTTTTTAACTATGTGTATATATATTTCCGTATTGTCCTTCAGGCAACACAACACAAAGGGTTAATGTCTTGCTCCTCCTGTCTAGGACAGAAGATAATAATTAGTAAATCAGATTAATTAACCCCCCAAAAAGGAGTGCACACCCGCTAGGTAGATGTATTTTTTCTTCTGTCTAGGACAATGAAACTCACATATACAGAGGCTCCTGCTGCTGTGAAGGCCAGTATGGTTGTTAAGCCTAATACTGTATATCTGGAAGTGGTCTCCAGAGTATCATATGAGATGCTGGAAGAGTGTCCAGAGTTATATGCAGGTTATAGGGCTGGAGGTGAGCTCCAGGATTAACTACTTAACATGCCTGATCTGGGAATAGTATCCAGAGTTAGGCCTTATTCAGACATTCGTGTTCGGTCAGTGATTTCCATCAGTGATGTTGAGCCAAAAGCAGGTGCAGCTCTAAACATAGAACAGGTGCAGATCTTTCCCTTATACCTTATGTCTATGGAGGCTCCAATCCTGGTTTTGGCTCCCAATCACTGATGGAAATCACTGACCAAAATACTGACATGTGAATAATGCTTTATATCCATGTTATAGAGATGGAGGTGTGCTCCAGGATTAACTGCATGATATGACTTATCTGAAAGTGTGTCCAGAGTTATATGTATGTTATAGTGCTGGAGGTGTACTCCAGGATTAACTGCATGGCATGACTGATCTGGAAGTTTGTCCAGAGTTTATTTTTTTTCCCCATCAGCTGTTCCATGGGATGATTGAGCTGAGATTTATCCTTGAGTGGTCCTGGTGAGTTTCTCATGCAGTTCCCTGCAAACTGTTAATGTATATTTCAGGGTGTGCCCCTGTGAGAAGTGCTGGTTCAGCCATTACAAGCACTGTTATTACTTTCAGCAGTGTCTCCATCTCAGGAGCCATTTTGGAGTAGACGTATACAGGTGCAGCTGAACTAGATCAGTAACATGTTAAGTAAAAAATGGCACAAGAGGTTAACTACCGTATTTTTCGCTTTATTAGACGCACTTTTTTCCCCAAAAAAGTAGGGTGAAAATTGCGGTGCATCTTATAAAGCGAATATGGAAGCACTCATTTGTATGTTTTAGCTGCTGCACTGTCCTAACTGCGTACTGCGTCAGGACGTAGTGACAGTGCAGCGCAGGCCTTAGAAGCCAGAGGAGCGCCATACCCAGAGCGGAGCCGCGGCGCAGGACAGGTAAGAGAGGTTTTTATTTTATTGTTATGGGGCTGGGTGGGCTGATCTGAGGTTTGATGGGGGCACACTGGGCTGTTCTGAGGTCTGATGGGGGCACACTGGGCTGTTCTGAGGACTGATGAGGGCACACTGGGCTGTTCTGAGGTCTGATGGGGGCACACTGGGATGTTCTGAGGTCTGATGAGGGCACACTGGGCTGTTCTGAGGTCTGATGGGGGCACACTGGGCTGTTCTGAGGTCTGATGGGGGCACACTGGGCTGTTATGAAGTCTGATGGGGGCACACTGGGCTGATCTGAGGTCTGATGGGGGTCTGATATGAGGTCTGATGAAAAATATGTTTTTCTCATTGTTCTACTCTAAAATCTGGGGTCTGTCTTATCTTTGGGTGCGTCTTATAAAGCGAAAAATACAGTACTCTTTCAATGTATTTCAATAGTTTCACAAAGATGTATAGATAACTCTGTGCCATGTGTTATCAGTGTCATTTTTAGCTCTGCTACATCTGTGGCTCTGCACAGTGTGAGATCTTACTGCAGCAGCAGAATCACAGCAGCTCTAAGGATCCTGTCTCCTGGAGTGGCCAAAATGTAGCTAGTATGTATGTGTGAGCGAATTATATATGTTAAAATCACATAAATCTAATATTCACCAACTGTGGACAACATAGGAGATGTCTACACCAACTGTGGACAATGTAGATGTCTGCACTATTGCCTTCCAGCTGAAAGTCTCCAGTGCAGACATGGCGCAGAGGTTGTGGATTGGTTTACTTCTCAGCGGTCAGAAGCTTTCACTCAGATGCTTTCCGCTCATATATCTATAAGTCCTCGCTTATCTACAACTACTTTCACCTTATCTCCTGCTTCATTTCATCTGAATGTGGACCAGATCTTCTCGTTCAAGCAGGCCTACATCATCCACACCAGGAATGTTTCAGTTCACAGCCTGGAATCTGACGGTTCAGGACTGAAGAAGGGCTTGTAAAATGTGGTGGTGGAAACTTTGCAGAATCCTGACCTGTCTGAAGTTTTTTTTTTTTTTTTTTACAGGAAGATTTCCAGTTTAGGTTAAAACCTAACATTGTAAGAGTGCATTTCACGGCTACCACTCATTGCATAGATGGAGCCTTCGTGCATTCATTCATTTTAACTTTCTTTATTCAATTTAAATGAATCGTTAAGCCTCCTATTCCAGACTGGGATCAGGTTGTTCTCCTCAAGACTTACAGAAGCACCACAAAGGTTTGTATCTTGGAAGGTTTATTTCTATTGGCAATTGCATCAGCCAAGAAGGTGTCAGACTTTGCAAGGGCAATATCTGAAAGTACATCAAGAAGACTCGCTTTTAAGGTTGATGCCCTATACCCTACCAAAGCTTTCATCTGATATGAATGTAAGTTAAGAAATTCATCTATCAGAATCCTCAATCTGCTGAATAAGACAAGCATCATCTACTGGTCATTAGAGAACCAGGGTTACATCAGGTCGGCTGACCAGCTGTTTATAGAGAAGTATAAAAGCCAGCAAGCCTACACTGCTTGGATTAAGAATAATGCTTCTAGATTTCAAATACTCCAGTTACCAGGTGGAGTTACAACACACTCAACTCTGTCCACTTAGTCGCTTGGGCAGAGAAAAAAAAAAGCATTGGATCAAATATGAAAAACCTCTACATGGTCTTCTCCATGCATCTTTACAAAACAATATAAGTTGATATATCTGGTGCTTGCAATTCAGCCTTTGACAGACAAGTGATTATTAAGGCTGTAATTTTGTCCCCCCTTGTTTGATACTGCTTTACAAATCCCTTTGCGTTGTGCTGCCTGAAGGACGATAAGGAAAGACTAAAGTCAAAGGCAGCACAAGTATCCCTTCCTGAAAAAGACATTGCTTGGTACAAAAAAAACATCTACCTAGTGGGTGTGCACTCCTTTATAGGGGGGTTAATTAGTCTGATTTACTAATGATTATCTTCTGTCCTAGACGGGAGGAGCAAGACATTAACCCTTTGTGTTGTGCTGCCTTTGGACTCAAGGAAAGATACATTTTGGTAATTATATATATATATATATATATATATATATATATATATATGTTCAACAATGGGATGCTTCTTGTACAGTATGTGCTACTCAATAATTTTGAGACTTTAACTTTGTGGCAGTCTTTTATTGTCTATACATATCCGCCTGTTTCTAATTACCTTGTCTAAGATGGTAGATTCCAATGTTAACTTGACAGCATGTATGTGCTAGCTTCATAATGAGAAACCAGAAACCATCAAGCACGCTTTTACAATGCTCTGGCTTTGGATGTGAGGCCAGTTACGATTACAAGGGAAGGGTGCATTCCAGTATATATGACAAAATCACAGATGTCTTTTTTAATAATGTTGAACTTCTCCTTCCCATTGGTGAATGGGACTTTTTACCCCATCTGTGGGTTTATTCTAATAATCATTGGTTATGCAGTTGAATACTATTATGCACTGTACTGTATACAAATTACTTGAGATGGATTTTCAACTTATTCACAATTTTTTTTATCTAATATGTATTTCCTATGTCTGTTAATTAGCACTATGCACTTTAGATTGCAGTATAATATATGCATTATAATAATTACCCCTCATTGTGATCCTGTTTGTATGGCTGTGGTCGATGATCTACTGTAGGTCTGGATGACATGCACCAACCATATTGTCTACAACATCCGAGAGCTGCTCTCTTCTATCTGTAAATAGGAAGAGAGAGATTGTGGTTCCATGGTATAGAGCACTAGTATGACCACATCTGGAATACTGTGTCCAGATCGGGAGACCTCACTTCCAAAAAGATATAGTTAAAATGTAAAGTGAGGCAAAGGGGTACTACAAAAATGATGGAGGGTCTGAGGCAGAATACATATCAGGAGAGACTTAAAGAACTTATGGGAAAATTGATTTAAAGTAGATCTGGCTTAGTTGCCCATAGCAACCAATCAGTTTCCACCTTTCATTTTTCACAGCTCCTTTGGAAAATGAAAGGTGGAATCTGATTGGTTTTGAGCAACTAAGCCAATTCTACTTTACACCAGTTTGATAAATCTCCCCCTTAATCTTAAGAAAAGAAGGGGGGAGTCATAATCAAAACTTTAAAAACAAATCTGTTAAAGGCATAAACAAGGTTCAGGAAGGAAGAGTTTTTAATAAATAAAAAAAATCAAGGGGGCACAATCTAAAAGTTTTGTTAGTGGGGGGGGGAATCAGAACCAATTTCAAGAAATATTTTTACACTAAAAGAGTAGTTCAGGCTTGGAACAAACTCCCATTAGATTGGTTTGGAAATTGACGGTAAGGGGAATTTAGACCGGGCAATAATCGGAAAGATTATGTGTCTTGAGGATTCCAGACCCATTCAAGTCAATGGGTGTTTGGGGTCTGTAATACGGGCACGGGGCACACACGCTGGTGTGCATGAGCCCTTAAATGAAAATAAACATGCCTGGGATAAACATACCTATTATAAAATAAAAATATGAGGGCAGACTAGATGGACTATGTGGTCTTTTCCTGCTGTCAATCTTTTATGTATCTATAAAGGTAGGTAGAAAAACAGGCAAACAGACTGACAGATATGACATAGATAGATAGATAGATAGATAGATAGATAGATAGATAGATAGATAGATAGATAGATAGATAGATCATATGAACATAGCCGCAGTATATGACGCTCAGTGCCAAAATAGAGAAAAATATCCCATTTATAGAGTTTTTTCAAACCATGAAATTCATAAGAATTTTATGACAATCCAATTGAAAATGAAATATGATTCTTCCAGTCTTATAAGTGTGTCCAATTTTAGGTCATCCTGTTTGCAATTGCAAATGATTGTGTTCCTCAAAATTCTGATTAATGCTCCACCATATGCTTATAAAAGATATTCCTTCATTATAGTGGACTCCTTCAGCTGTAAAATTGTCACAGTTAGAAATTGCTCCTGGTGCTTCTTAAGAGCCAAAATATAAGATTAGCATTTATAGTAGTACAGGAATGTGTAGGCAAATTATGGCTCAGCTCAACGATTTAATACTTAAAGATAAAAAAAATGACACAAGCATGAAATAAACTGTTTACTTTCAGGACTGAAAGTAATATAAAACTACTGAAGGTATCATACCATATTTGCATAAGCTTTGCACATATGTTTTAGGCTGGGTGAACAACTTGTGTTCCTATATTGTTGTGTTTTATGGTGTTAGTTACTTCTGTTTCCCATGAAGTTTAATTAGGTTTTTCTTAGCAAAGAAATTGGGCAATTTAAAGAGAGTTCTAATTTAGCTTCCAAAGGGCAGAGTTGATGATATGAAGCCTATTTTTTAAATTGAGCAGAAACAACTAGTAAAATGAGGATGATCTTGTTGAGTTGATATGTTTTTATGGCTGTGACAGGTGCTTAACATTTTCCGGTAATTTCACACAGAATATACGCCCCAATGAACATAACATAAACAGGAAAAATAAAAAAGTATAAAAAATTAACCAAAATTACTTTCTGAAATCAATATGTGCATAGAACAGGCACAAAATCACAAATATTCAAGGGTTGAATGTTTCTATCAGAACCATTGTTCCTTTTATGAATACCCAACCTGAAAAAATTATTATCGACTCGTCAGTTAATTTTAAGCAGCAGAACAGAGAGAAAACGGGTTCTCAGGAATGGAAGAAATGTGATTTGTACCTATGATAGTGGCTGACCTGTTGAACCTGTGCTTGGCAGTTGAAGGCATCTGTGTTGGTCCCATGTTCATATGTGCCCGCATTACTGAGAAAAATAATGTTTTAATATATGTAAATAAGCCTCTAGGAGCAACAGGGGTGTTTCTGTTACACCTAACGCGTCTGATCTCTCTGCAACTGCTGTGCCCTCTCCAATTTGACAGGACCAGGCAATGAAACATCATTATGTCTGGTCCTGTCAAAGTGTAGAGGACACAGCAATTGCAGAGAAAGCTGAGCCTCTAGGTGCAATGTCAACTTCCCCGTTACTCCGAGAGGCTCGTTTGCATATATTAAAACATCACATTTCTCATAGATGCCTTCAGCTGACAAGTGCACATGCAGCAGGTCAGTCAGTTTCAGCCTCTGAGGGAAAGTGGCTTTGAATTATTCCAGGAGATTGAGGACCATTAAGAGACAATGTTAGGGCAAAGATAGTAAAGGTAGCTCATGCATATGACTGTAGACTTTACTGCATGTGGTTTGGATTATATTGTTTCTGAAACCTACCCTGCTACTGAGATAGACTGGCCATCCAAACGAAGACAGCACCGCAGTTGGCCATTGCACAGAATTATTGAGAGTCATTGCACACCTTTGGTCAATTAGGAAGAAACTCAAGGAGAACCATTATTGTAGCCATTCCCTATAAACATCCTATGGGAAAAGCCTACTCTGTGAAATACTTGAGTACTGTGCCTAATTCTTGTGTCTGCACTGTGACACAACATCTATTCAGTAAAAGAGAGACTTTATTTTTCCTAAAACCAAGGTGCCCTGTTCATTGAGGTCCATGTCCGATCCGGCTCCCAACTCCGCAGTGCACCCTCCATTCATTCACCCAACATCAAGAACACCACAGCCACCACCAGACAGGAGACCCCAAATTTCTGGGTCTACCCTGAGGGGAAGAAGGTTTGTGACCCTCCAACCATTGCGTGTGTCCTTGATGGAAACATAGACACAGGGATTAGCTACTGTAAGGACTACAACCACCCTCCTAATCACTACAGCCATTTCCATCCTCTCCACTCTCCACCACACTCTACTCTTCCCCTCACAGGCTGGCATGCCACATTAATACGTCAATACGGACTATAGCATGCATGTATTAGTATAGCCTGGTATGTATATATATATATATATATATGTCAGGCTTCCATTAGGTATTGTGTGCTATGTATAGGCCAGTCCTATGTAAAACCCAGAGTGTATACTGTATGTGTGTACTTGCCAGCCTAATGTACATTATATTTATATACATGCCCATTCTATACAAAGCTTAGCATGTGTATATGTTGTAACGGGATTAGCTCAAGGGATCACCGTCTCCAGGAATAGACAGGCACAGATAGCACACAAAACACAGTCCAGTCCAATCAAGTATGGTGCAACTGACCTCAGCCAGTTTTATTTGGCTTTTGCACACAAAATTATTAAACAAAACAGCACAAAACAAAAGAAAACCATGGCCATCTGGCCCCTACCTCTAGACATAAAGCAACTCTTAACTAAGGAAATTGAGTTTTGTACCCAGCAACGTGAACAAAAACATGCAGTTTTTTTCTTTTTACTCACATTTGAGTTTTCTCAGGAGCAGAGGCACTAGCTAGTGAGCTGTCTGCCCTTTTATAACACATCCAGGTTCTCAGGTGATTAGCCACAGTAACCACAAAACCTGGAGTGGCTAATTGGAGCAAGGACCCACCCAACTCTCCCTGCTCCAAGCAGCCAGGCCCTTCTAACCAGGTTTTTTATAATACCCTTACAGACAGAAAACATAGTTTTCCCTGCTGTTTCAATTCCCTGACAGCAATTTAGAACATATAAGACAGGAACCTAGGTGAAATGTAGACTCCTTCTACCACGTTTCCCTTGGTTCTGTCACAATGTATAGGGACACAGGCTGGTTGTTCTCTATGTGGGTCATAATATTACCCTATATTTTCATGAGCATGCCCACAACTATGATGTTAGTTATCCCTGTACTGCTGATTTTAAAACTGTGACACTTTCTTTTTTTTAAGATTACACCTTATAGATCATAGATTAGACAACAGCATGCAATGTCAATCAGCTGCTTCTAAGGCCACCAGGATATTGTCATGCATTAAATGAGGCATGGACTCACGGGGAAGGGATGTAATACTACCACTTTACAAAGCGTTGGTGCGACCTCATCTGGAATATGCAGTTCAGTTCTGGGCACCAGTCCATAGAAAGGATACCTTGGAGCTTGAAAAAATACAAAGGAGAGCAACTAAACTGATGAGGGACCAGGAGGGTCTTAGTTATGAAGAAAGATTAAAATTATTGACTTTATTTAGTCTTGAGAAGAGTCTCCAGAAGCATCAAAGCTTCTTTACTGTAAGAACTGTGAATATGTGGAATAGACTTCCTCAGGACGTGGTCACAGCAGGAATGGTGGACAGTTTTAAAAAGAGTTTAGATTAATTCTTAAAAGTAAATAACATTAATACTTATGAAAACGTGTAGAAATCTGAGTCTTATTTTCTTCTGGGATTCATGTCCCCACCTATCCCTTTGTTGAACTTGGTCGACGTATGTCTTTTTTCAACCATATTAACTATGTAACTATGTAACACTCAAAAATGGCTAAAAACTGAGCATTATAATACAGTATCCCAGTAGACACAACATACCGTACTGCAGGGTTTATTTAAACCTGTAACAAAATATTGCTTTCTGAACAGATAGGGGATAGGTATGCAGCAAGCCCGTGAGGAGCCAGTGCAGATGATGGGAGTTGTAGTGACCTTGATGAGGTGTTGTGTCACAGTGTACTCCTGCCATTGCTTCCTCAAAATTGGTGCAGTGGAAAGGTGGTTTGAAGAATCAGGCTAGAAGTAAAAGTGTAAAAGTATGTGGTACATCCATCATTAATAGGTATAAAGTTCAATTTCTGTCACCAGATGATGAGGTATGGTGGCTTGATTGTGGATATCATGTCCATCATGTAATACAGGTTTGGAGTTAGTCTGACCTAGATGTTATTTACGTGATTGGTGTCCAAACTGTTTTTTCTTCACCTGCAGCATGGTCTGTAAAGCTGGAGTTGCTGGTTGCTCTTCTGACTAAACAAGTTGTAGCACTATACAGCACTGGAAGCACTATTAGTTTTGGGAATCTCTCTGGAGTCGTGGTCTCACAGGAGAAGTGGATAAGGTCCCTTGGAGTAGAAGCTCTGAAATGTGCTTCCTTCACTGTCTAGATCAGCATTCCCCTTCTTGGCAGGAAGCAGGGCCAGCCCACTCCTACCAAGAGGAGATGAACAGGGTGGTTAACCCTGTCCCTGCCAACCATACCTCCTCCTACTGGTGTATAGGGAATAACATTAAAATGTATAATATGACATAACATAGCAGTTGCAGATACCCCCAGGTCTGGGGTACTGCAGGTATAGTAAGAACAAAATATAACAGAACAAGTTCCAATAGGCATCACCCAGGTCCCAATGCAATCCAATCACTACTGACGAAGGTACAAAGGCAATTTGCTCACTGGACTAGGCCTGGAGGAGAGAAGGAGCGGTGCAGACACTGGTTCTGGCCCTGATATATGGTGCAATATATTCGTGCTATCCAATCCCTTCAAGTGTGACATACCCCTGCACTTATCTATGAACACATCACTCCCAGCTTAGCATATCACTCTAGTTCTCTGTGTTGCTAATAATTAGTGCTGTTGTCCCATCACACTGTAATTTCTAAATATTCCAGAATAAAATCCAATAATTATCATTCACTGGTTGGATTTGTTTCCTCTTTTTAAAGGGGTTATCTCATGAATAATATAAAAATGAAAATTGTATATCTTATAATACATGATCATTTTCTAACAAATTTAGAACCAGCCTTGTACTTCACATGGATCCAGCGATCTCGCATTCATTGCTCCAATTGCTTTGCTACATTTATTTCAAGCTGGCAGCTCAGGGGGAGTGTCCTTACTGTTGCAGCTGGCAGCAGTTGAAGGCGGAAATTGAACATGTGCTTCCTTCTCAATGAGCAGGACAGAGAATTTTGAAATAGAGCAGGTGGTGCCATACAGATAGATTTCACTGGATAACTATACTATACTAAATTTTAATTGCATTCAATTACAAATGTATTCATATCCTGGTGTTCATTTAAAAAATGTAGAATATTTTGTGTGGGACAACCTCTTTAAGCTTAAATGCAGCTCGTGTTGGAGGTGGGGTTATGTTGATATCTCAATAATACAACGGATTCTACCTCTATTGATTTGTTTAAATATGGCAAAGAGAATTTTATACCATTGCTGTACATCTGTCTAGGATGGAACAGTAAGAACCAACATGTATTCCCTGCTTGGGCATGTCGGTGATGTATTTGAGGGATGTTCTGCCTTGGCCAGTATTCATGTACAAGGTTAGGTGTAAATTGTTGCTCCAGCAAAATAAAGGCCTACCTACACCTCTGTCTTATTAGTCAGGAGACGTCTTAGATTATGCTCGCATAGTGGAAATTCATACCTCTCCATGGCAATTTACATTGGTCAATTTTTTCTGCTGCAGATATGAAGTCCACTTTTCAGAAAAAAAGAAGTGACATGCCACATCTAGACACGGTTGGTGTAAAGGTGTATAGCCACATATGGGTTAGCTTTCTTGAATGGGGTTAATCTGGGTGACACATCATGCTTTTTTAACACTAAACATGGGAAATGTCTGGAGGTCAGCTTTCATATTCTGCCACTGATTTTACTGCAAATCTACATCTCATTTTCAGCGTGAAAAATCTCATTGTTTTTCTAAACAAGTGCATGGATTTGTGAACACTCTATTCAGATGGTACAGTCACAAAAAAATTGCATACTACCGGGCTGCCATTGGTGAGACCTCCAGGTCCACTATATTTGGCATCCCCAGCAATTCTCCATCTGCAACCACTACCTTTTCTCACAAAAAATCATCCACTTGTTCATCAGATTTTTTTTTTTTTTCAGTTTCATAGTTCATTTCCATTTATAATGAGAATAATAAATCTAGCATGCATGCTGAGCAAGGAGAGGGACACATTCCAACTCTAGTTGCCTATAGGTATGGGTCTACTGTGCATAATGAAATATCCAGGCCTGGGTTTATCACTAATTCATATGTCATAATTGCATAGTTTGAAATACCAAGTAAATTGATATAATGTATTAGTATATAACCGGGAGCCTAGGGGTTATGCAAGGCTTTTCGTTTTTTAACCATTGCCATGTCTAGTGTTTCACACAGGAAAACAAAGCGAATTTTAGCAGTAAGACTGTACCCTAGAACAAATACCAATGGCATCATGAATTCTCTATCACAAAAGTTAACACATTTATCTTCTTTACAAAGATTTGCACATAAGTCATAAGAAAATTCCTAGAACATAGTCCTCATTCACACAGCAGAACCATGTGCACAGAACCTGTTCAGAGACACACACACAGAGTCCTTGTGGCAACGTATTGTCTAGGGGAGAACATCTCTGAAATACAATATGCTATATATCATGACATTCGTATGGCATGCAGCTAACAAATCCTCTGCATGCCTTCATTAGAAATCTGAGCTAGGCCTCATGCACTAGACCGTGTGCCGGCTATGCCAGTGCTGCAGACCGCAATTTGCGGAATTTGCGGTTGAGGCAGCTTCTACACTATTTCCTGTCTTTTTTTTTTTTGTAAAAAAAATCTTCATGAAACTCTGGTGTTTTAGGATTGCCCTTTTTTAGTCACAATTAGAATTGAAAACTAGCAAACTTTTTAGAGAAAGTTTATAGTGTAGGGTGTTGTATAATCTACTATTGGCCAGCAAAGGACATTTGGCAAGGAGACACACGGTGTGCTGTTGAACCTAGAGGCCCCACTCATTCTTTTCCCGAATGTATCCCCACTGCTTTGACTGACAGAGCCAGGCAGTGTACCTGTCATCAGATACCTTGATAAATCCATCTGCCACGGGAAATCTATGCTGGTCACCACATTATAATGCTGTTGGTCCAATATTCATAAGTGCCACCAATGTGGATAAGCCAGCTTTTTATTTTTATACAAATTAGCACTGGGTGCAACAGGTTCATAGCTGTTGAACCTAGAGGCTCTGCTCAATCTCTTACCGGCCTTGTTCCAGGCGTTGAAAATGTACTTACACCTGACCCTGAAGTCTCTGAGCAGCACGTTCAATGCACACGCAGAACAGGACTGGAGATCACCCATCTGTCCAGAGATAAAAAGAAAAGGCTGATTGTTGCACATTCAGACCTACAGGGAAGGGACCAACAGCATAAGAAAGTGGTGACCAATGCACATCTCCCACGGCAGATGGATTTATATCTGATGATAGATTTCCCTTAAAGGAGGCTTGCCATTGGTCTAAGAAAATGTTTTTACATTTTTCATACAGGGATTAGCCTGCATTTTAGTTTTCTATTCTACAGTGTCTTAAAGGGAACCTGTCAGCTGCAGAAGCCATCTCATGCCGCCAGCAATATCTTCAGGTACCCGGCAGCGAGTTTCTAATGATGTTTTTCTTAGTGAATTCACAGGAGGCAGAAGTATGGAAAACAATCATTTATCCTCCGTCCGCCCTACTTCCCAGGGGCAGGGAAGGGGGCGTGGCTGCTGCCCCCTTGACTTCAAGCCTGACTGGGAAGTAGTGCGGACGGAGGATAAAGGATCATTTTCCATACTTCTGCCTCCTGTGAATTCACTAAGAAAAACATAATTAGAAACTCGCTGCCGGCTACTTGAAGGTATTGCTGGCGGCGTGAGATGGCTTTTGTAGCTGACAGGTTCCCTTTAAGAAAGAGATGTCACTTAGGTTCACATTGTCAATTTATTAGAAAGTTGAAGGACAGTGGAATTGGTGAAGGAAATTTTTACAGGGTTGTCCAACATCTTTTAAATTGCTCAGGTGTGCAGACGATCTAAAGGTCTGGTAATTCCAGTGCTGCCATCACATCCATTGCTCAGACACCATGACTGCTGAGGCCAGATTAGCTGAACAGTCACTTGAACTATGGACTCAACGTCAACACTTCCATTCTGACAGGGACCAGAAGCCGGAGGATCGGACTTGAAGCTCTAGAACGGAGTGACCTATATCAGATGAGTTAAGCTTCTTTTGTTTTCTTTTCTAAGCCCATCTGCTCTCTAAATAATTTTGAAAAACTGATGGACAACCTCTTCAAGATGTTTATTCTGGAGAAATTCTCTACTTTAAAAAAAAAAATTCTAGTTGGGAATTTGGTAAGTTTCTCTCATCCAGGGAAGTGTAAAGTCCACATGAGGTTAAATAAATCTTATAGAGGTAAATCCCCTTGATCTTCCAGTTCATCAGGTCTGAATCAGAAATATTGTCCTCCAAAAATCTCAGGGGTATACCATATTGGTTTTATGAATGTATTAATAAGATACATATTTCCAGGTCTTGTCTAAAGATTAAATGGAGGTAAGATTTAATGGGTTACTTTGGAAAACGGTTATTTGTATTATATCATTTAAAATGGCAGGTTTAAATAAAGAATATATTTTCTGTAATATGTTGTATCAGCACCACCACCCATCCCTGTCTCTTGATTGCATGTAGCTCATATCTGAACTGCTTTAAATAAAGCATGTCAGGATTTATGCAGCTGAGCTCATCTGGACAAGTGAATACCATTAAATATATACATTAAGCTGCATTTCTCCTTGGAGAGGAAACATTGACTTTGAACTGAAGGTCTTCTTATTATATTAACATTTCTCATTATCATGGTTCCTTTAAATGTGCGCCATCAGGAAAAATTGTCTCCTGTGCTGCTCAGTATGATATCATCTCACTATCTCCAATATTGCAGAGATGTTAAACATTTTTTTTAGCCACTTAAATGACTCACATAAAATTCAGGTGAAATCAGTTGGGTTTCCTTATCTTTAAATGTTTTGAGAACTCTTCACTTGTAGGACATTTGTCATAAAACTATAGACAGACGGAGCATGATCTTTACTGGAATGCAGAGGATTAACATTCTAATTTTTCTAAGCATCACAGGGGCAGGTTTATCAATTTGTTACTCAGTGTTACAGGGATAATGTGGAATCTGACTCACAGATAATTATAATTATTAGAAGGTAGGCGTCCTCAAATAAACAAAATCTCACAGTACTATCGGGCGCTAAAACAAAACAAAAAAAACTTTATTATAAATATTGGATAAAATAGGGTAGATACATGCGCCCTTCTTCAAAAAGGGTCTTATAGCAAATAGGCCCCAGCCTGATGTGGAGGACTCCCTGCACACCACTAGTTGCTAAAAAATGGCCAAAATATAGTCAGTATCCCGTCTACCGAACTTGCTCTGTTGGAAAGCAGGACCTCTCACTACCTGCCTCCTATCCGGTTGACTAATAGTGCCTGTATAAATATGGCTTACTTCACTCACAAAATATCACTCAACGCGTTTCTGGGTGATCTAATAACACCCTCATCAGAAGCAATAGAGCAAAATTAGTACTGCCAATTGTTAATAACAGACAAACAAACATATAAGGATGGCGCACGCCACCTCTCTCTGTGGCGGCACCTCCGGCACTAGTACGGCCGTGACTAGTGCCGGAGGTGCCGCCACAGAGAGAGGTGGCGTGCGCCGTCCTTATATGTTTGTTTGTCTGTTATTAACAATTGGCAGTACTAATTTTGCTCTATTGCTTCTGATGAGGGTGTTATTAGATCACCCAGAAACGCGTTGAGTGATATTTTGTGAGTGAAGTAAGCCATATTTATACAGGCACTATTAGTCAACCGGATAGGAGGCAGGTAGTGAGAGGTCCTGCTTTCCAACAGAGCAAGTTCGGTAGACGGGATACTGACTATATTTTGGCCATTTTTTAGCAACTAGTGGTGTGCAGGGAGTCCTCCACATCAGGCTGGGGCCTATTTGCTATAAGACCCTTTTTGAAGAAGGGCGCATGTATCTACCCTATTTTATCCAATATTTATAATAAAGTTTTTTTTGTTTTGTTTTAGCGCCCGATAGTACTGTGAGATAATGTGGAATCTGTCATAAATATGTTGTAGAAATATGGAAAATGAAGATTTTAACAACCGGATCTGGAGAACTGGAGGGAACTGACTGAATCCCATGCTTGGATGGATGCTTACCATGATAATCTGCCTTATCTACCTAGTTTGTCTCAGCGATACTGCATGTTGACCCTTGTCATTTACCTGCAGAAATGATAGCACAGTATGCATTGGTAATGCTACCTGTACATAGTAACATGGGGCACTAAGTCATAGTAAAAGTGACCTCTTACTGTAACACATAGTAGTCCCAATTTTACCACAACCATGTCCCACAGCTGCAGTTGTACAGTTTGCATGGTTTCTTTTACAACAATTTAATAATCAAACAAGAAATAGCCAGCACTTGTGGACATAAAGAAGAACTCATGGAGTATTTAATGTAATAGTAATAGTTTCCTGAAATATTTGCTCTCCATTCCAGATTAGAAGAAGAAGCTATTGTTCTTTGGAGAATTTATATGCTCTCCACTATACTGCTACTGATGATTAATGGAATTGAGCGAATCTTGTTGTCAGATTGCTGTATCCATACCTGATTCTTTTAAAAACTTCATTAAGAATATGGGCTCCATCATACTGTAAAATGTTTGGCCTCCACTTCTTTTATTCTCATAAATTACTGTATCAAAATACTAAGCCAAACTCGGCTTTGTGCCTCATTAACTAAGCTGAGTCAAGCTTCGTTTTTGATACAGTTATTTATGCGAATAAACGAAGTGAAAACGTGATAGAGGCAAGACGAAGTAAGTCTTACGATATTTGCTGAAACTTCGGAAATACCTCTGCGGAGGTCATACATTTTACAGTAGGACAGAGCCCATATTCTTAACATAGTTTTTAAAAGAATTGGGCTTGGATAAAGCAATCTGAACCCAATTTGCTCAATTTTAATCATAAATATTTCAAAAAAATTCTATTATTGAATACATGTATATTATTGTTAAAAACCTTGGTGCTTACAGGACAAAAATATAGCTAGCTTGCCTAGCACCATTTACATGAAGTCTAGAGGATTATGCTCTTTGTAAGAAAGCTATTAACATCATATTCTACTCAATGGTTTTATAGTACAACACGAGCCATTTAGTGTATAAATCAGAAAAAATGTTAACAATACAGATATATATATATATATATATATATATATATATATATATATATATATATATATATATATACATGATGGATGTTTGAGGCCAAGTACTAATGTTTTTAGTAGACATGAGTGAATCGATTCTCAAATCAAATTTGTCTTAAATTTTCTTTCCTGAAAAGCATAAAAAGTCTGACAGTAGTAAACACGCTGTTTGTTACTACCAGCTGCAATCCATTTACCTACAGCCCTATATGTCACTGTCACTTTTACATTACTAAAGCTCTCCTGGCATTAAAGAACTTGAAAGGGGTTGGATACAGTCCTATGAGACATCAGTGTGTTATACCTGACTTTTCAGAGCAATTTTAGCAATTTCCATTCGGGTAGAAGTTACTTTTACCCAAAACGAATCTTCAGGCTGATTGATTAGAACTGGACCTCAATCCGAATTTCAGGACATTCAACTCATCTCTAACGTATAATTTTCTCTATTATCATCAGTGGCATAGAATGAACCTGAGCTGATTTATGCTGTACACGGACAATTGTTTCACAATTTTTTTTAATGTTTTCTGCCATTAATTTGTTATCTTGGCAAAAATCACACCAAAAACTGCAACAACAATGATGACTACAATTGGGAAAGAGTATAGTACTTTTTCAGGCATGGATTTGAAGCCATCTAGTGATATGTTGTGATTCAAAAAGATGGTTTAAAGGTAAATGCCTGTAGTTAAAGGGGTTGCCCCACGGAAAATATTCTACAGTTTTCAAACCAGCGCCTGAATCTGAATTCTTTTGTAATTGCGTGTAGTAAAAAATTTAGCATAGCCACTGAGTTATTCAATAAAATGTATTTGTACAGCACTACCGCTGTTTGTTTGTTTTTTCTGAGTTGTGATATTGAGATCATGGAGATGTCCCTTTCATTGCTCTCCTAAATCTAGTAGAGCAATAAATATGGAGATCTCTGGATCCATGTGAGGTACAGGGCTGGTTCTAGCTTTGATAGAAAGAGATTGTCGTGACTATATGATATCTAATTTTCATTTTTTTTAGATAAGTCATCGGATAACCCCTTTAAAGTAAGCAAATTCTGCTCTTGAAAAATGAAAGCTCTACTGTGATTGGTTTTTGTGCTGTGGTTGGTTTTCATGAATCTGCCCCATTGTGTACAGGGTAGTTTTAAAATGGCAACATCACAGCAAAAAATGTTTTGTGCATGTTGGAATTTGTCAAGAATGGAGTCTGTTATGACAATACTGCAATATTTTCAGAATAAATTTGGTAAATGTGCTCCATATAGAAACTGCATTTTGCATTGTATGAAACAATTCAGAACCAGAGGTTGTTTATATTATGGGAAAAGTCCAGGCTGCCCAATGACTTCAGAAGAGACTGAACAGGATTCAGGCCATGTACATACAAGAATAGTCAACCAGGCTGAACAGTATGGAACTACAAGTGCCACAAACCATGGTGTGGTGTATCTTACTAAAACATTTACATTGTAAGCCATACAGATTACAATTTCTTCAGCATCTGAAACCGGACAATAAACCAAAATGCCATGACTTTTGTAGTGACTTTCAAGGCTGATTGGAACAGGATGGATTTGTCTACAGGCTGGGGATCAGCAATGAGGCTACCTCTTACCTCAGTGGTTCGGAAGTTCAGAAAACCCATGTGTCCTTATCAAGAACATGAGGGACTCATGCTACAGATAGAGTAAGATCTGCCAAAAGTAGTCTATCAGCAGGATGGTACTCCTTCTCTTTTCCATTTGGATGTTGACCGATACCGGAATGAAACTCGACTGGAAAGCTGGATCGGCCATGACAGAATAAATGATTCACCAATGTTGCTCTGGCCTCTACAATCATCAAATCTAACAACCTGCAGCTTCTTTTTGTGGGGCTACATCAAAAACTCAGTGGGAGGAATTTATTGTTCCCCTTTATGCCTCTTTTCGGAGTATAAAAGTTGCAATTCTACCAGATTTAATACTTTTCAATGCATATGCGTCTTTTCTAGTCACAATCTGTGTTATACACCACCCTCTCCAGTACACTATATGTGCACAATTTCTTTATTTCCATGTTGAGATTTTGGATATATCAACATGTATATTTGGAGAAAATGTAATTTATTTAAATGCAAAACGGCCTTGTTTTCAGTTTTAAGGATATTATTTTCATTTTGTGAGCAGCAATTGTCAAAAACTACATCTGGATAACCTCTTCTCTAAATAAGAGTCAGCCGTTAATAAGATGAGTGACACAGATATGGCAATTGAAATCTTCAGCAACTAGTGGGTATTCTCAGGGAAAACTTCAGCTCATTAATAGCATTTTGGGTACATAGGACTTGTTGATAAACAGTTTTGGTAGGGAAAAAAGCAATACCTTCATTGTATTTTTTCAGTTTTTTTTTACATTATTCTCCTTTAACATTCTCCATTATTTTCATTGTTCTTGAAATTACAGGTCATGACACTTGGGTAAATACCATATATGTGTATGTGGTGGGGTAACACTTTTACAATATAAAACCATGTTTGGACCATACTATTTGTACTTCTACCACAAAAAATTCTGTAAATACAAATGCATTGGTTTTAATAAGTAAACTTTTATGGATACTTTAATAATTTGTCACAAAGATGTTTATATATCTGAATAAACAATTTTCTAATTATAAACACATGTAAATTCACTTTCATCTCCAATTCATGTTTAATATCTATGAAAATAAAATAAAATGTTCCTAAAGTTAACAGATTATTTGATGTCTTCAAACCAACAGAACACATTTACATATTAAAGAAATGAAGCATTTTAATTAATATATTAGCATGAATACTGAGCCTTCACGTTTCATCTTCAGTGCTTGAAAACAGGTAATATCAGAGATATTTAAAGGGAACATGTCACCAGGTCAAGCTCCTGTTAGATTTTGGCATAGCTGGCCTGCTGAGAAGCCCATCAGATCTTAAAATAATGTTATGATTAAAGCTGGTCATACACATTACATAGTATTTGGCATGCAGTTATTTTTTCTGACCTCCCTATAAACAAACACATAGCAAACATGCATATTTATATCACAGGGGAGAAGGTAGCAAGTTTTTCCCCCTCTACCAACATCTGCCATTGTGTGGTGTTGATCTATTCAGAAGATTTTTAGAGATGTATGATAAATGTTATCTTTTAGAGTAGCATTGTTTTAACCTTTTCGCGCCCGGAGGTTTTTTTGGTTATGCATTTTCGTTTTGCGCTCCCTGCCTTCAAACAGCCATAACTCTTTTATTTTTCTGTTCACATAGCTGTATGAGGGCTTATTTTTTGCGGGACAAGTTGTACTTTCCAACGACACCATTTAATATTGCATATGGTGTAGTGGGAAGCGGGAAAAAATCCCAAACCGGGTGAAATTGCAAAGAAAACGCTATTCCGCTACAGTTCTATGGGTTTCTTATTTACAGCGTTCGATGTGCATTAAAACTGATCCGCTACTTTCATTCTACTGGTCAGTATGAATCCGGTAATACCTAATATGTATAGTTTTTCCTGCGTTTTCATAGTGATAAAATAATTAGAAAGTTGCCCTTTTTTTTTCCCCTTGTCAAATCTTGACCCCTATAACTTTTTGGTATTTATGTGTACAGAGCTGTATGGGGGCTCATTTTTTGCAGGACGATCTGAAGTTTTTATTGATACCATTCTGGGGTGTGTATGACTTTTTGATCACTTTTTATTTAATTTTTTTTTAGAAAAAAAAAAGTGACAAAAAACGGCAAATCGCCATTTGGACGCTTTTTTCCGCCACACAATTCGCTGTATTGGAATTTTTTTTTTTATATTTTAAAATTACGGGCGTTTTCGGTCACGGTGATACCCATGATGTCTATATTTATTGTTATTTAGGTATTTATTTTTTAATTATACGGAAAGGGGGGTGATTTGAACTTTTATATCTTTTTTATTTTTTATATATTTTTTTACATTTTTTTTTAATTTTTTTTACTATTTGAAAGGTCAAATATGGGCTGATATATTGTGGCTTTTTTTTTTCTTTATGAGCAATCATGGATTTTATAGACTCAGAAATCCAAGAATTGCTCATTTCTTATCCTGGCCTGCCATCTAGTGGCCAGAATAAGAATTGCACTTTGAAAACTGTAATCCTCACCAGCGAGGATTACAGTTTTCATATGGTGTACAGATTGGCCACACGGGGTGTCTGTACACCACCCGGAAGCGAATGCTTCCGGGTTGAGACGCAACTAGATACCGTGATCACGTGTGATCACGGCATCTAGGCTCCCAGGAAGACACCGCCGATGGCGGTAAGTAGCGGCAAGTCTCTGCTGTTAGAAGCAGCAGAGACTTGCCGGCCATGACGCCCGCCGCACCTGCGAGCGGGCGTCATGTGCCCGCATCGCCCCAGCGCCGTACATGTACGGCGCTGGGCGCGAAGGGGTTAATGATTAGATCTCAGTGCCTTTGTTTTTTCTTTTCTGACCTCCCTATAAACAAACACATAGCAAACATGCATATTTATATCACAGGGGAGAAGGTAGCAAGTTTTCCCACCTCTACCAACATCTGCCATTGTGTGGTTTTGATCTATTCAGAAGATTTTTAGAGCTGTATAATAAATGTTATCTTTTAGAGTAGCATTGTTTTAATGATTAGATCCCAGTGCCTTTGTTTTTTTCTTTTCTTTAGGCTTTGAATATAACAGCAGCCTGCATGTTCTACTGCTATCCCATTCAAACACTTCCTCTCTGTGGTTGTACAATGAGGTGGAATGTGGGACCCTAGTCTATTGATTGGAGTAGATCCCAGCAGTGAGACCCCCACTGATCAGATGTTTATCACCTATGCTGTGGAAAGATGATGAATGCCAATTGTGTGAATATCAATTTAAATCTTGTAAGGCTCATCAACATGGTTTCCGATAGAGTAGGAAACCACAGCGTAATGGAATATCTGATGCATGATGGACACCAATGGTGCCTAATGTTCAGAACTATATAGTTTCTCAGAATGGACCTTTCCATTCCATTCTGACCTCCTTCTGGAGAGAAGTGGACTGTTCACACTTCCTGCAATGAGGGTGGAGTTCTAGTTATATCTAGTTGAAAGTACCCTGTGCTAGGGGAAGGGTGTGCATGGCATGTCTCTGCTAGATGTGCCCATGCCAGCCAGAGCACCTTCAGCTCTGGTGGCCAGCGAGGCAGGATTATAGAGCTATAGTGTTTCCCTGGCACAACCTAAGTCCGACCAAGGAGAAAAGTGCAGCCTTTGCAGTCATTGGAAGAAATCCAAGTTTACAGAGTTTGTCAGTACAACAGTGAGCTACAGAGAATTAAAAAAGAGGATTTTGCCTGCCAAGTTTATATGCTAAAACCTGCTGGAAGCCAAGATAAAGCCAGAAGTTTGTTGTTGGGATGCAAGTGTACTTAAAGGGAACCTGTCATCTCTGAAACACTCCCTGAACTAGAGTAACCGGTGTAGAGTGTAAGTGATGCTGAATCCGAATATGTAATTTTTATCTTCATACTCGCTTCCATTCCGATGCTGTGCTCCCACAAACCAGAAGTAAAATGCACTCACTGGACTCCAGTGCTCACTCACATAATGGAGAGAACTCAAAGAAGAGTCCTTTCAATGCATTTTACTGCTGGTTTGTGGGAGCACAGCATCGGAATGGAAGTGAGTATGAAGATACAAATTACATATTCGGATTCAGCATCACTTACACTATAGAATGCTTACTCTAGTTCAGGGGGTGTTTCGGAGATGACAGGTTCCCTTTAAGTAAACCTGCGTTGGATTCCATTACAAGTTCTGGACTCATTTTTTACTACATCCCTCAATTATTCCCCCCATTTATTGCAACCGGAGCCAAAGCCTGGGGTCCAGCCATTTCCAGGTAGAAGCACTGTGACATCGTGACACACCAGAGGCATTTTAGGCCACACAATTATACCACTCGGTATTCCTACTCCTGGGACTTGCGTTACAACATACTTAGCTAGCCCTGGAGGGAGGCCATCCATTGCACAACCAGTATAGCTATGTATGGATGGCACAGCCAGTGTTAATAATCCCAGCTTAGCCCTTGTAATAAGCAATGTGGTGGCAGGCTCCAACCCTAGCTTGAGAGTGTATAGGGAGAGTTCAGAGAGCGAGAGGAAGCTGTTGCTTCATGTTCCCTCTATTTAGGCCCACAAAGTTTTAGAGACTAACAGATCTCTACAAATTCTATAGAAAGAGAGAAACAAAAGAAAAGACAAAGAGGAAGAAGATAAAGAAGAACTTAGAATCTGCATGGTTAATCATAGGTGTCAGTAAAGTAACCTGCAACCAAAGTCTTTACTGCAGGGGGGACACTGTTAAGACACCATTCATATCTGGACATGACTTGGCCAGTCATATCACTAAAATCTTGTATCCTGGGGTGGGCACTACAGATGAAATTACAAGAGTCCTATAGCCTGCCATAGATTCTGCAGAAAAAGACTTGAGACCTTGTAGCAATACAGACACAACATCACAGGCACCCCAACTACTATCAGGCAGGAGCCCCAGAATCAAAGTGTTCCCGTAGGGAAGAGAGGGTGTACCCTCCTTTCACTGCATAGCCCTAGGGATCAACAGTTTGAGGAAAGCCACTGTTATTGACTGTGACATCCAGAGCCACTACCACTCCCATCCTCCGGTCCGGCTCCTCCTGGGCCGCTTCAAATGGAGCTCACTAAAATATATGGGTTTTGCTTAGGTGGGAAAAATAGCTTTGCATGCAGCACTATTTTCCTAACACAGCCTGTAACGCTAATTTGAACATGGTCTAAGTAGTTTTTTTTCTTAGAATTCAATATAAAAATAATGAGCTCCACTGGGAGAAACTCCCACAAAATACTAGTTCTATAAATCTGAATGTTAATAGTTTTCCCCCCTATAGCCATTGCAAGCTAAAATAATACACATAAAACTGGTATTACATCTGAGTATAGCTAGGTTCACACTAGTACATCAATTTTAGTTGTTATGCTTCATCATAGGAGCAGAACAACAAAAATAACGAAATTGCAAGAGCTGCGGAATGAGAGGACCAAATTGACCCCATTGACTAAAATAGATCCATCAGATTTCCTTTTGAAAACCTACATGCTCCACAACTTTTTCCTGTATTTTTAACAGAATCTATGATGGAGACTTCTAATAGAGCCATGTGAACACAGCCATAAACCCACTCAGTCTCTGGACTCCATAGCAGGTGCTATGGATGCTACAGTTGTAGTTTCCCAATGCACCCTGCTCCCTCGCACTCACAGAAGCAGAATTTTAACAGAATGCGTATTAACTTCTAAGCACTTCACTTAATCTAGCTGTTTAGTTCAATTACGGGAAATATTAGCATACAACCCATTTAACATCATGCCCTTGAAGTAGTGTTTTCTTCACAAGTTGTAAGAGTACAGATAACTGTATGTGTACTTGGGCTCCGCTTTCTTTCTAAGCATCTTTAATATAGTTAACTTTTGCCCAACAGTATCCTACTATTAATTAAGGTAAATGCCAAAAGAGTGTTTTCGAAATTAGAACCTTCCTAATGATCTCCACTAACTTTCAGTTTCACTGCATGTTTAATTAAATTCATTTTTCAGTAACAACATTATGGAAATGAAGTCTGGTGTTGAATATTTTAGAAGATACATAAATCTGGGGTTTTCTGGAGTCACATAATAAATGTTAGTCTTGATCCAATAACAGAATAAAAATGCATCCCTAGAAGTGGCTGCTTCGGATAGGTCTTCCACTAAATTATCTCCCACTGTTTAGACAATGGACTGATGTATTGTATTGTCAGCTACCTCCACGTTGCACATTTTTATTTCAGTTTTCACATCTAATTGACTTAATAAAGGGGCAATGCAATTAGTATGAAATTAAAGTAACTCTCTGTAATAGATTCCTTAGAGGCCCACTGATCAGGGTTGTTATCTACAGCAGTCAGATTTTTACATAATGTGCAATATATTTGAATATTGTATTGCAATATATTTCCATTTCCAAAGGGATTGCCTGTTCCAGAAACCGTACCCTCTTTTCCATGGGTTGTGTCTGTCCGTTTAGACCCATTCCACTATTTTTCCATTATTAGACAACCCCTTTTACTGCTTTTTTTCCTATCTCCATTTATATTATTCTATGCATTGTAGAAAATCATCTGCTGTTGTTTTATGGAAACTCAGCATAAAGAAGAACAAGCAGTCCTAAAAGTGATTATATGGCCCCTAAAGAGCCCTGATCTCAACATCATTGGGTTGGTCTTCGATTACATAAAGAGACAAGGATTTTAGCAAGCCTACATCCACAGAAGATCTTTGCTTAGTTCTCCAAGATCTTTGGAACAACCTGCCCATTGAGTTTCTTCTGAAACCATGTAAGTGTACCTAGAAAATACTGTTTTGAAGGGTAAGGCAGGTCACACTCAATATTGATTTATATTTCTCATTTGTTCATTCATTTTGAATTTTGTTCATTGATAAAAGTAAACTATTAACACTTCTAGTTCTCTCTCTATATATATTATATGTATATTAATTACATTGTGCGTGTGATATGTGTGCATGGGTGATACTATTTGCAAATCTATACATGTCAACTCTTAATGGATTTTGTGGAGCTCACAAAATACATTTAAATATTTATTTTTGTGTCTAAAATTTTCATAAGCTGGCAAAAGAAACTGATTACTATTATCATTTATTTATAAAACACCAACAATTCTGCAGCTTTGTACAGCTTACAGTAAGTGCAATTAAATGCAAACATCAAAACACAGAGATAAATTCAAAATGCAATAATAGAGGTTATTTTAGCAAGCAGGCATTTTGATCTTGTAGAGAGAGAATGGCAGAAGATGACGAAAAAGGCTTCTGAAAAGGAGAAAATAGAATTCATAGTAAGTTGTCATATGCATTCATGTACAGTCGATATTAGCTGAAGTAGAAAAAATTTCCATACTGAATCCTGATTGCAATTATCTTCCATACACAGCAAAGGAAATGCAAATGCACAATGCCCACACAGACACTTAAGAGACAATAAAAAAAAACATTCATAGTAATATTATCATAGTAATAGTAATATTTCCAATATATAATACATTTGGAAAGTCTTCCGACCCTTTCCATTTTTCACATATTAAGAGTTCTGTACATTTTTATTACGGATGATCTATCCTCAGGAACCCCTGCTGATTAGCTGTTTGAGAAGGCACCAGTGCTACTGTGAGCACCGCAGCCTTCTCACTTTCCTGTAGGTCAGTGATATCAAGACTATTTCACTGGCATGGGCGCCGCTCAGTCCCATCAAATTGGATAGGGCTGAGGAGCTTCCAGGCTAGTGAAATAGTTGTGACATCACTTACCAATGGGAAACAGTAAGAAGGCCATGGTGCTACTGCTGTTTCAGCAGCAAAAGTTTCGCGTGGAGAGGCCTGAGGAAGCGTATCCACGCGAAACGGCCGTTGCCGCTTGTTGGTGCCTGCTATGGCGTCCTGTGCCCCTGCCATTTACATTGTTTTCTTGAGAATAAAGTGAGTATTGGACAGAATCCGGTGAGTGCCGTCTCTCTTCTACTATACTTTGTTATTTGTGAGCAGCAGAGACCAGTAGAGGAATACCAGCTACAACATGGTCGGCGCCTTTCCAGTTGCTCACAATAAAGGTGGAAGGCTCTGCATGTGGAAAAGGTTCTGATAAGCGGCCTAGTGTCACAAGGATAGAAACGTTTTTGAAAATCGTAAAGGAGTACCTAGCTGACCGTGTCAATGTCCTCAGCGATCCCTCTGTGACTTATAATTATTGGGTGTCTAAGCTGGACACGTGGCACGAACTGGCGCTCTATGCCTTGGAGGTGCTGGCCTGCCCTGCGGCCAGAGTTTTGTCGGAGCGGGTATTTAGTGCCGCTGGGGGCATAATAACTGAAAATGCTGACAGGTTGACGCTAATCAAAATGAACAAGGCCTGGATTGCCCCTGACTTTGCTACCCCACCAGAGCAGCTGAACATAAAGGAACTTTAAATGTGGCTTTTAGGGTGTATTGAATATACTGTATTCCCATGCACCCCTTCCTCTTCCTTTTTTCGTCCTCTTCCCCCTTTTCCTTCATCATATCAATATGCTTATTAGGCGGCCCTCACCTTTAAATATTTAAGAGGTTCACCAGCAGGCCCTCACCCCTAATTTTTTAACCTAAAAAATTAACCTCACTCTGGTCCTCCTTCTGACATGTTGACCTAACAATAACCTGTCTTGTGCCGCCCTGCAAACTGGGACATGAAGCTAGGAGTTTTGGATGACTTTGTTTCTTGTGCTCTGCCAGCAGACACTGTTTCACCGCGCCCAGAGCCATGGAGCGCATGTGAAATGGTATATATGCAAGTTTGTCAAAAGTACAGTTGCGCAGATTTTTTTTAGTGTATGAGCAGAAAGATTTCGCCTAATGTCAGAAATATTGAGAAATATTTTCTGCCGTTATTCATATAATGTATAACGTTTGCGCAAGGAGGCACAATATTTTTATTCTTGATGGTCTAAATTTGCGCAAGTTTGCCTAATCTTAACATCAGCTGCACAGCGTGTGCAGTACAATGTTTGTTTCTCCTATATACCTGACATTTGTTGCGTTTTTTTCTGCCACTAATCACAGCGACATAACATGTGCAGTACAATGTTTGTTACTCCTATATTCCTGATATTTGTTGCGTTTTTTTTGTTGCTAATCACGGCGACATTACATGTGGAGTACAATGTTTGTTTCTCCTATATACCTGAAATTTGTTGCGGTTTTTTTTGCCCCTAATCACGGCGACATTACATGTGCAGTACAATGTTTGGTTCTCCTATATACCTGACATTTATTGCATTTTTTTCTGCCGCTAATCACGGGGACATTAGTAATGTCGCCTTGAATAGCGGCAGAAAAAAATACACCGGATTTCAGGTATTTGGGATACACAAATGTTAGACAGCAGATGCTGCAAAGGTCGTGTTAAGGTCAGGCAACCTTGCACAATTTTTAACCCACCTGAAAAATAATTTATTGCAGCCAGATATAATATCCCTTAAAAGGGCTATTTCAACAGAACAACTAGCCCTGCCTAGCCAATTTCTATCCCTACACTACCTGTCCCTCCTTGATCAAACTTTATACAGCAGACGCAGCGCAGGTAATGTCGCCTTGATTAATTGCAGAAAAAATAGCAACTGAGGAAATCTTGTGACAAGGTCAGCTAGGGCACATTCATATGGCGGGTTTTACCATAAAATTTTGGTGAGGACAGCCTCCCCGAAAACCTGATGGCAGTCTCCCTTCCTTTCTGCCTCCCATTCATTTCAAGGGGAGGCAGTGCTGAGGATCGTGGAGAGGTGGCCTATAGCAGCTGTCACAGCAAGAAGGCACATGTTCATTCTTGGCACGGCCACGACCACACCACACACTACAAAGTAGGCAGAAAGTATAAACCGCAGTGAATACTGGGAAATGAAGGAATAAATAGAGGAGAGAAAATTACCACACCTACAACAGCTGAGGGGAAGGGGTGTGGTAATCAGAAACCAAACCAAGAGGAAAACATGTCAAATGATGTCACTTTTGAAAGCCGCGCAGAACGTCTGATACCAGACGCAAGCCTACTCATGACATAATATGCTGCTCCACAGTCCTCATTGCTGACTCCTTTTGAAATGAACGGAAAGCAGAGAGGACGCGGCTGCTGGTGGATTTTCAGCAAACTTTTCACATGGCTGTCTGCACCAAAATTCTACTGTAAAAACCTCCTTGTGAATGAGCCCTTACTTTTTTTTGTGTGTGTGTGTGCATCTTTTCTTCTGCACACCATTTTACTTAATAAATGTTTCTCTATAAAATTTCCTGAGAGTGCTTACTCATGACATGCGTGTATACATTAACTTCACTGTTTGAATAACAAACAGTCATATACTATGACCATGTGTACATATAAGATAGTTTTAGACAAAGAGAGCTGAGCCCAACACATATACCTGTAATGCTCACGGTTTGTATCCACCAGAATCTCTCTACTGCAAATGGACCTGCCGACAGAGTACACAAACTCATCTCTGCACCACAGTCTATTCCCCTGACAGTCGCCTCTTTCTTGCTTTTGCTTGTGTGCTCCCACAGGGCACCTACACACCCTCCCCAGCTCTTAAAGGGCTAGAATGCATGGGCTTATCTGTTTTCAGCCTATGACATTATTCTCTGGGGTATATATGGCACCTTCCTCTCCAAGAGGATGTCTGAGCAATAAGGTTCCTAGCTTGCCAATTACTTCAAGGGTATTCCTGATTTCATATCTCCTGACCTCTGTCTGATAACTGTATTAACCTTGTACAGCCTGCCCTAACCTATTGCTTGTTTTACTGTATTGCACAAAGGCTGCCTGTCTTGACCTTAGCTTGCCCTCTGCTTGTCCCTTTGGTGCAATGCATCCATATCTTTTGACCCATCCAGTTCAGTGTCCTCTGAATGGACATAAAGGATCCCCATGGGGGTAAAATAATGAATACCAGAGGACCACCTTAACAACTCTCAGGAGTAGCCCCAAGTCAAATTCATGCAGTGGCATAATAGATCCAATCCAGTGGCATACCGCCCATATAGGCAGACCACGCCACTTCTATGGGGCCCGCGGCACAGGGGGGCCCGGAGCACACGGGAGGCCCCGTCCCCTACTCTGCATCATTAAGATGTGTCCCATTCCTGCGCTCCGGGCCTCTCCTGGCCCCCTCACGGCCACAACTTTTACCCTAACGCGTCCTGAGAGTATTCCTGTGCGCTCCCAGCTGGCCCCGCCTCCTCCCTTATGCCTGCTGCTCCTGGACAGGGAAGGACCTGTGCAGCGCGGCAAGAGGGGAAAGAAGAAGACCAAGGCCCAGCCCCCTCCAGAGTGGCGTCAGGACAAGTAACTGTAAGTTTTTATGTGTTTCATGTATGTGTGTATGTATGTGTGTGTATATGCATACACTGTACATACTGTATATTGTACAGTGTGGCACAGGGGTTATATTTTCTGGCATGGTGTAACCGCCATGCATTTGTTGTACAGTATATATTATAATCCCTGTACCATGCTATACAATGTACAGTATAATCCCTACACCATACTGTATAATATACAGTATAATCCGTACACCATGCTGTATAGTATACAGTATAATCTGCACTCCATGCTGTATAGTATACAGTATAATCCATACACCATGCTGTATAATATACAGTATAATCCGTACACCATGCTGTATAATATACAGTATAATCTGTACACCATGCTGTATAATATACAGTTATATCCGTACACCATGCTGTTTAATATACAGTATAATCCGTACACCATGCTGTATATTATACAGTATAATCCATCCTTGTGGCTGCCCCCATTCAGTTAACGTCTCCTTAATTTAAAAAAAATAAATAAATCAGTAGCTCATGTATACATTTTTTTATTGGCAAATGAGGGTGTGGCATGGGAGGAGCCAGGGTAGCATGTGGGATGGGCCGGGGTAGTGGGCGGGGTTACCAAAACAAAGGTGTGTACAGGCTCTAATTTCTAAAGCATTTCAAGAAGTTATCAGGTGGCACCTAAAATCAGCATTTGTCATCTTCTCTGCATGCTTCTTAGGCCCCTCTGCACAGAATCTCCGTGATGTCATCACTAATGTTACAGGTTACCATAACAACTACCCAAATGCAGAAGCAGCACTTCTGTTTTCAGCAACACAGCTCACATCTCATGGTGTAGTCCAGAAGGAGTTAATATGATCTGAGCCAATTAGGTCCCAGTGTCGGCACTTAAATCAGTTACAGCCTTACCTGCCTTAGATCATAAAAAACAGAAGCAGAAAAATCATCATCATAGTGGGAGAGTAATAAATATATGGCAGTTATGTAAACGGTCTGCCTGCAAGCCGCTGTAAATTTATGTTGTGCGGTCAAAGGGGGGTTAAAAGTACAAAAACTCACAAAATGTGCCTACTTTTTCAGTGCTTAATTCATATGTAGCTCCCACTTACATTCATATTTAAAACATTGTACCCTTTTGAAATTAAAATATAATAAGTGCCAAAAAAAATTGCAAACTGAATCCAGGAAAGAGCAGCTGCACCTACCTACATTTCATATGTGGATTTCTTTGTGAAAATAATATGATTATATATTTAATCGATAAGATTATTTTATTTGCCAATTACTTACAAGAAATTTTGGCTCCATTATTTCATTTAGACTGCGGAAACTTAAAAAAAAATAATTAAGATTTGCATAACTCATAGAGTTACTGTGAATAATGTAGGACCCTTATCAAAGATTCATCTCTGTCCTGGTAGAAATGCACATCAATAATTATGCCGGTAAACAAAGTCAAAGGAAAATATGTTCAAATGTGAAGAACCAAGATGTTTTGCTTGTACTCTGGACTTTAACACTGTACACAGCAAATGTTAAGATCGTTTTACATGTATAATAAAAGCAATGGACAACTGTTTCCTAGCAACAAACAAATGGTATCTTAATGTGGCAGACAATTCTAAGAAGTCTATTTTTTCTAGATGACAGTGTCATCATTAAAAGGCTTAATAAAGTTATAATTTTATAAAAACATAATTTATTACTTTTCCCTATGCACCTTACTAAACCCTTCGCGCCCAGCGCCGTACATGTACGGCGCTGGGGCGATGCGGGCACATGGCGCCCGCTCACAGGTGCGGCGGGCGTCATGGCCAGCAAGTCTCTGCTGTTTCTAACAGCAGAGACTTGCCGCTACTTACCGCCATTGGCGGCGTCTTCCTGGTTGATTAGATGCCGTGATCACACGTGATCACGGCATCTAGTTGCGTTTCAACCCGGAAGCATTCGCTTCCGGGTGGTGTACAGACACCCCGTGTGGCCAATCGGGGTGTCTGTACACCATATGAAAACTGTAATCCTCGCTGGTGAGGATTACAGTTTTCAAAGTGCAATTCTTATTCTGGCCACTAGATGGCAGGCCAGGATAAGAAATGAGCAACTCATGGATTTCTGAGTCTATAAAATCCATAATTGCTCATAAAGAAAAAAAAATCCACAATATATAAGCCCATATTTGAGCTTTCTAATATTAAAAAAAAAAATAAAAAAAATGTTAAAAAATATATAAAAAATAAAAAAATGTAAAAGTTCAAATCACCCCCCTTTCCGTATAAGTAAAAAATAAATACCTAAATAACAATAAATATAGACATCATGGGTATCACCGTGACCGAAAACGCCCGTACTTTTAAAATATAAAAAAAAAAATACAATACGGCGAATTGTGTGGCGGAAAAAAGCGTCCAAATGGCGATTTGCCGTTTTTTGTCGCTTTTTTTTTCTAAAAAAAATTAAATAAAAAGTGATCAAAAAGTCATACACACCCCATAATGGTATCAATAAAAACTTCAGATCGTCCCGCAAAAAATGAGCCCCCATACAGCTCTGTACACATAAATACCAAAAAGTTAAAGGGGTCAAGATTTGACAAGGAAAAAAAAAAGGGCAACACTCTAATTATTTTATCACTATGAAAACGCATGAAAAACTATACATATTAGGTATTGCCGGATTCGTACTGACCAGTAGAATGAAAGTAACGGATCAGTTTTAATGCACATCAAACGCTGTAAATAAGAAACCCGTAGAACTGTAGCGGAATAGCGTTTTCTTTGCAATTTCACCCGGTTTGGAATTTTTTTCCCGCTTCCCACTACACCGTATGCAATATTAAATGGTGGCGTTGGAAAGTACAACTTGTCCCGCAAAAAACAAGCCCTCATACAGCTATGTGAACAGAAAAATAAAAGAGTTATGGCTGTTTGAAGGCAGGGAGCGCAAAACGAAAATGCAGAACCGAAAAAAGCTCCGGGGGTGAAGGGGTTAAAATACTGCCACTAAGTAAGACTGACGAGATGCCAGAAAAAGAAAGCATAGTCAGAAAACTGAGATAAGTATCCATGGTTATTCCTTTTGGTAAAACTCTCAAGTCAAGAGCTTTAAAGGCATTGTCCAAGGTTAGAGAAATGTGGCTGGTTTTTTCGAAAAACAGCACCATAACTGTCCACCATTGGTGATATTGCAATACAGTCCATTCACTTCAACCACCGTTTCTAAATAAAAGCCAAAATTTTTGAGCAGAGTATAGACAACCATAGCAGTGATGCCTGCAGATATGTATAGTATTGGATTTATATAACAAGTGTAGTGAAACTCATCCGATACAAGCAACTGGTCCATTTCCAGACTTGGCACTAGTTATGTGGGTAAACAAGAGCTGGTGCCTTTGCCCTGCAACCTTCCTAAGGGTATAACTACAAGGCACAGTCATGATCCAGTTGGATTGTGGCCATGCTGCGCTCAAGAACCAAACAGTCAATTAGACCGCTGCTGCCTTTCATTTAACCAATGAAGGCAATACTGTTTAGTCTGTCTTCATTGTTAATGGCCACACTGCAACTTCAATACCACATGGCTACTAACAATGAAGATCGACTAAATAGATCCCACCATCAGGAACCTAACTTAATTTGCTCTGATTGGTTCTTGAGGGTGGAATAGAATCTACCTTGTGTTCACTTGGTAGCTGCTGGCAGGTGGAGTGAACATGTCAAGTAATCATGCTAGTCAGGGACAGAAACAGAGTGGTCAAACGTGAAAGCCAATTTGTATCCAAAAGCAATGTCAGAAACAAGATGAGTCAGAATGAAGAGAGACAAAAGGTACAAAGATGCAACAGAATGGTGATTAAACAGTCTGAGGTCAAATCCAGTAATAGGCAAGTAGAAGCCAAAGAGAAGTTGAGTAGGCAAGCCGGTTTAGAAAAACAAAAATATGCACTATATGCACAGAGAACTAACAAACACACAGGAAGCAAGTCGCGTGTGCAATCTTTGGAAAAAAAAAACAGTCCCCAGCAGAACCAAATACTACAATACAGCAATAAATACTGGCGCCGGTGCCACTTTATATAACTGTATCACTGTCCTGATGACGGTAATATAGTTGATTTCAGGAGGGCACCTGCGACCATGGACCATGTCTGATGCTCCTACAATAATTAATTAATGCTGAGAGCATCAGATTGTTATTGATCTGCCTGGCAGCCATGAGAAGGGCTCAAGTGGCCCCCTGGGCATTGGTCCACTGGGAAATTTTCCTGTAGGGTCTATGGCCAGTCTTCCCCTGTCCACGTCCTCCAGAAAACATGGGACATGCCATTTTCAAGTCAAACCATGGCCCACCTAGTAAAACCCACCCATGATTTTTTATTTACATATATCATAAGCTTCACCTTTTTTGAGGTTACAAAATTGTTTTGCTTTTTTTTCAGCACAAGGACATAAATGACAGAAATATGCTCTAGCATGAAATCTGTTGCAAGCCTGCTCTAAAAGAAGAAGGGTTTCCAATGTATTCCTGAACCCTCCTAGCCCCTGTAAGGATAATGGGGGCTACTGGGGGAAATTTTACATTTTCCTGACTATTCTGTTGAATTTTCAGATCTCATCTGCTGCTGAAGGAAGCTCTTCTATAATTGAGTTTATATTAGGGAATTGCTATTTGAGCATTAGTGTGCCCTGGTCATCCTTGACCTCATGCATATAATAATTTAAGATTTAAACTTTATATAAGTGTGAGAAACACAATATGGTTTAACCCCTTATATATAGTACAATACAAGCTTTTGAAATGTTTTCTTAATTGCTGCACTTGAAATACAAAATGCCAACTGTAAATTTGCATGCTTTGCTTTAATGTAACAGATAAACAAGTTGACATTTGGACAGAGAAACTTTGAATAATTTTGCCTCTTACGCAGTCAACCATGCCAATCAAAAGTATGTAGGCCAGCTAATTCCCAGCGCACCACAGGAATCATTCTTCCAAGACAAGTTCATAAAGTTCACAAAACCGGTGTTAGATGCTTCATCGGCAAAAAAGGCGTCTGCAATAAAGAAAGTGTCATTAAAACAGCACAAATCTTTTTTTAGTTCTAGTTTTATAGGACATAGTTGTATTACTGAAGTACTGTATGTTCATAGAGTAACATTCTGTTAATCTGTAACCAATGGTCTGGAAATTCTGATGAATGGGTCAATGCTGAATTACTGAAAAACATTAACTGATAGACCAGCATTACTGCCTGGGATTTTTTTCAAGCATTGTTTGAAAAGGTCCTAGCATTGAAAAACATAACACGGTTTGTATTGATGTACGTAAAACAGGATTTATAAAGCTGTATGTGTGCCCTTTTGGTGTTGGCACCATTGTTCTTTGTATGGGGTATCATAACTGTGGGCACTATGGCTGCTATTATTTGGCCATTATGGCCTCTTTTTGTTATGACTATCAAATATGTAGCTGACAACTCCGTATGGCTATTAAATATATAGCTGACAACTCCTTTTTTGCAAATTATAATTTACAGTACATTATATCACAAATTGGATCAGTTAAGCTCATGTAGATTTGCATACAAATATACAGTATATGACTCTTAAATGGATGCCAATATAATTCAACATGAAAAACTAATATTTTTTTTTTAAATTACTTTCTGTTACAAAAAATGTTCAAGCTATAATATTTTCTTTATTGTAGTGGCACCCCCTAGTGTTCAATCTGTATGGTAATATGCCTGTCCTTCTATTGAGCTGAATGAAAATGGTCACACATTCTCAAATCCATTTTTCATCTTCCATCTTCTTTTAGAAGGGCTGATAGATGTTCTTGACATCCAGTAGAAAATATCTTCTCTCTTGGTTTCTCTTCTATGGAGATATGGGAATAGTCTGTACTTTGCAAGGAGACCTACACTGGAGTGGATGGAGATAAAGAGAGAGCCTGACCATACAGTTCTTCTTCCATTCAGCTCTGAGCACTCTCTTCTCCCGCTTAGCCTCTCCCCATGTGGAAGCACAAGGCACTCCTTCTTATTATTGGAATGTTCATATAGGTCTTCTGAATTTATCCTTGAGAAGCCCTACATTATTGCAGATCTTATACTGGTTTATCAGACCTTCCAGATTATCTGCTGCTGAATGAAAGGAATGGAACCATCATGGATTGAATAGTTATCTTGTGCTTGCTTTGCATAAAAGCAGCTTCATTCTAACTGTACAAATTGATACAGCTATTTTATTGCTCAGGTTTCATAACACAGATACAGTACCAACAGTAAAAATGAATAAATTGACAGAACTGAAACTTTGAAGAGAGGAAGCATCGGCATCTGGAACATAATGGATATTTGCAGTAATCAGGTGTATTGTTATCATTACTCCCTTGTACTGCGCAATGTTTAGGTGAATTACACACTTATATGCTGAGCCGCTCTGCCGCTTTTGATGTATCTCCAATTACATAGATAATGCACTTACTTATTTTTCTTCAACTTATGCACAAACTGACCAAATTAATTTATAGGAATTACCATTTCCCCATGCTTGAAAATCTACAAATGTATTTAAATAATTGATGCCACTAGGAAAATTTGTTTCAAAACCAATTATGTTTGTCTACACAGACATGATAGTTGAGTTCTTCCACCATGACAATTATTCTTTCTGAAAGTCGCTGTGTATCTGAAACCAGAAGACCATAGAAGATCTTATTTTGTTGTGATTTTAATTACGCTGCTTTAGAAATAGTTTGTGTTTCTTTTCTTGCCAAAGGCAGATCTATTGTGAAAAATGCAACTCTGACTTTCTGCTACATTTGATTTTGTGCCTTGCACGTGACAGGAAATCTTATTTTCTTGCTAGACTCCTCTAGGGCAATGTTAGCAATCATATACAGTACATTGGGAATGGAAGGTTGTGATATTATCTGTCTGAGGAACAATGTAAAACAGAACTTTGAAATTCCAAAGAAAAATTAGCATTTTGGTTTCTGATGTTGTGTATAATATTACTCTGTCTGTGAAAGTGAAGAAAATAAGAAGGAGAGACTTTCAATCAAAGCCAGAGGAATTAAAATCCATAAAACATAATGTAAATAAAATTAGAGGTATTGTAATGAGATCCTGTTATGTCTGCAGTAACGTAGTCAAAGGGTGAAATGTTTAGTACAATAGGACACCCGTATCTGCTGGAGATAAGGTTTTACATACCTAATGGATGCCTGAACAGATGGATAGTAGCAAGTACCATTTGCTGTACATACCAATGATAAAGAAAGCACTTGACAACTTCTCTCCGACACATCCGATTTGCCAGGATCACTACTCTTGTGCTTTAGGGCCATTATTAAAGGGCCATAAAAAGCAGAGATAGGGAAAACCACAGCAAGCGTTAGCCTGTGTTAGGCAGGGTTAAAGAAGACCTTTCTACAATAAAATTCAATGCAATCTGAAGGTGCCTTGTTATAGAGCAGGAGGAGCTGAGCAAATTGATATATACTTGTGTGGCAAAAGATTCCATAAAACATGCAATTTATACATTTATATTTCTGCTTTTTCTACCTCCTGTGAAGAAGAGCTATTGGTACAGGAGGGAGAAGTTATCAGTGATTTATAGCATTGTCAATCAGTGATAACTCCTCCCTCCTGTACCGACAGTTCTTCACAGGAAGTGGAAAAATCAAACATATAAATGTATAAATTACAGGTTTAAATGAATTGGATGATTCCATAACTGTGGCCACACTGGGTGGACATTTTTATGCTTAATCCCATTTCAGCCATGAAAGACTGAGATGGAATTACCCCTTTATGAAAAATGAGGATAACAGTTCAGACTCTGCACCAGGCTTTAGCGGAGTAGAACAGGCACAGACAGCAATGTTTGCTCCTGTCTGTACTGGGCAATGCAGCCCCTCTGCTTGCAGTACTGTGGAATCCATACAGTGTCAATGGCAGTGCAATGGATAATCAAAACCCACAAAAATAGAGGCGGCACTCAAATTAAAGTGAAGAATGGTAGAGTTTTATGCTTGTCTACATCTAAAACCAGTGATCAAGCCCTTTAAATAAACACACTCACCTGGGTAACTACCATATGTAGTAAGCTTAGTTTTGTTACGATACAACCAAACTGGGGAGGCTATGACGTAGCTGAGATGGATTGGTTAGGTGGTATTTATTATTAAAGGCCATGCAGTTTTGCAAGTTACCACATGACCATTAACAATGAACTGTAAATAACCAAAGTTTCTCATGACCTAATTGAACACCGCCACGGCTTGAATGGCCATGCAGTTCTCAGCCACGTCCTCTGGCTAACTATGCCGTGTTAAATCATTTAAAAACTTTAGACTGGTGTGAGCACCTACATTCTTTATACAACCCAAGGCCCATGGTAGCCTTAATCTGCCCCTGTACACAATATACATGTCAGAAGTCTGGTGTATGGACTCAAAAGCACAACAGACACCCTGAACGTCTGGTGCCTGATTTCCCATTAAAAGAGTAAAATAAATAAAGCAGATTACAAAAATGAATTATAGGCCATTTACATAAGTTTAAAATAAAGGATGCCTAAACCTTTGTGCAAAGCATTGGAGATGCAACACATCTCAGAACTATCTGCAGCATTTGGCCTTTGTTCCACTAGATACAGTGGAGAAGACACTGTCCTTTTCCAAGGTACCTTTGGTGACAGATCGGTGGGGTTCAGACAGTGGTCTGGGTTGAGTGCTACTGGCCTAGAGGAACTCAGTTTAGTGTTGTTCATGACAGATTTTTTTTAACTACCAAAACATTTTTTTAAAGTTGAATTTAGTTTTTTTTCTGTAGGTACAAGAGAAGAAATTATTTAAAAAGCCAAGTTCTCTAATGTTTTCATAAGTAATAAAATATTTGAAGGAAGAGAGAACAAATTTTTATAATACAAAGCAGTGATTTGTTTATCTGTCCTTGATTTAATATCTCAGTAACATTTCCATTTGTCCTCTTTTCTCCCTTCAACTTTTCTCAAGCTTAATTTTGTCCTCATATCATAAAGCGCTTAAGAGATAACCACCACGTATACTTCTTTGTGTGTCTCACTGAATTTGATTCAATTGAAGTCCAATATACCCCCTCCCCCAATACTTGTGAAATCCCAAACCCAATGCAATCTGCATTCTCATACAAAATAGTGATACATGAGGAAAGAACAGATCTACATGGTTTGTTGAGCTGATTTATAAACATTAGGCAGCTTAGTAAATCATAATATGATAGAATCAGACATAACCTGGTACAAGAAACTCAAGAAGACATTTTTATTTATAATCACTCGCTGCTTCCAGCATAAATGTTATCATGTTAGATTATGCCATAATCTACAGCATAATGCAGCAATGTTCAAGGTACAATTACCAATTATTCACTCTGGAAACTGTCAGGAAACTGTTGAAGGGCATTATTGAATAGCCAGAAAATGATTATTTTTATTGTACTGCAGCCATTCTACACAAGTAAACTGCATTTCACTCCAAGAGAAAAGCACTTTAACTTAATAAAATCTACCGATGTAGCAGGGTAGAGTTTGGGGAGATAGCAGAGATGGAATGCTTATTCATCTGAACCCTTCAGGACAGCACTATGTGCTCTTGGTACAGGTAAAACAAACTTCGACACAGATCTAGTAGAGCCAAGTTTGTAAATAGACACAACTTATATCAAGGATACAGATTTTACATTAGGCACAAGAGGCATGTCATGTTGGTCAGCACTGCAGGAAAGGGCAAATGATCCTTAAAGAGCACTTTTCAGCATGATCAACCCTATTAAGGCTACTTTCACATCTGTGTTGTTAATTCTGGTTTTGAGATCCGGCAGAGGGTCTCAAAACCTAAATTAAATGCCAGATGCATCTATTTCAGTCGGATCTGGTTGTATTAAATTAAAACTGAACAAACTGTCCAAAAAAACCCCGAATCCAGCAACATTGACTTACATTGTTTTCAGTGACTGATCCATTTTTTTCCATTTTTACGACCGGACACTAAACTGCAGCTTACAGCGGTTTTGTCCCCGGTCACAAAACAGAATGCTGATGGAACGGAAGACATCCTGATGCATCCTCAACGGATTTATTTTCATTCCGACTGCATGAGGACTAAACAGAGATATTTTTTTTCCAGTACTAAGATCCTCTGCTGGATCTCAGTACTATAAATCAACAACGCAATTGTGAAAGTAGCCTAAAAGTCAAAATGGACGATTTGCAGTTTTTTGATCACTTCTTCACCTACTAAAAATTAATTAAAAAGTCATCAAAAAGTCATACACACCCCAAAATGGTATCAATGAAAAGTACTGATCACTCTGCAAATAATGATCCCTAATACAGCTGCATATACATAACTACAAAAAAGTTATAGGGGTCAGAATATGATGATGAAAAGAAAAGAAATATTTTTTTCAAGGTTAAAGGATATTTTTTTTTCAGGATTAAAACTATACATATTTGGTATTGCCATAATAGTACTGACTTGTAGAATGAAAGTTGTTAGTTTTACCTTATAGGGTACACCATAAATATAAAACCCATAAAACTGAAGGAATTGCATTTTACATATTTCCATTTTTTTCCAGCTCCCCACTATGTCATATGCAATATTAAATGGTGGAATTAGAAAGTGAAACTTGTCCCACAAAAAACAAGCCCCATATGGCTAAGTGAATGGAAAAATTAAAAAGTTATAACCCCAGAAAGGCCCAACACTGAGATGCTGTGCTGGATTACAGGGTTATGTAGCGAGAGTTGGTGCAGTTGTCTCCATTTAATACTTATCAGAAGTGACATCCTTTGCTATAAGCACTGATAAAATGCAGTGATAGAAGAGTTTCATACAGCTATTGAAGAAAAATGTATATTTTTAATTTGTCTACCATAAAGAATCTCTGCAAACAGTCCGTTCCCTACATCTCAGTAACATTCAGAATGTACTATTCCTCCAGGACCTTTCCCACACTTTGATGGACGTCAAGATTTGCTTCAAAGCTCCCTGCATTTTGAGAACTCATGGTAACTCTACTTTCAATCCTTAAAGGGGTTGTGGGTTTGGCCATACCAGTAAATGGAAGATTACTTACCTTCTTCCAGGTGCCGGCTCCCCGTTCCTTCTCCTCCAGACCTGTGATGCTCCGCTGCACTCCCTTGCTGTAAACATCACTGTCCACAGTGGAGACCAGATCCCCTTATGTCATGACAAATGGTCACATGATACAAGGGGATACAGTCTCCGTTGTGGCGATGTCAAACTGGATGTTTACAGTAAGGGAGACCAGCAAAGCATTGCAGGCCTGGAGAAGAAGGAGCAGGAAGCCAGCACCAGGAAGCAAATAAGTAAACTTCCTTTCCAGTCGCTCCTTCTCCCACAGGCCTAAGATGCTCCACCACTCATTGTAAACATCTGGTTTGACATTACCACAGCCAACCACTAGCCACGGCAGAGGACCATTTGTCATGACGTAAGGGGAGCCAGTCATAACTGCGAAAAATGATTGTCTGTAGCAGTCAAACTGGATGTTTACAGCGAGAGAGCCCAGTGGAGCATTGCAGGCTTGGAGGAGAAGGAGTGGAGAACCAGAGCTGGGAAGCAGGTAAGAAATCCTCCCTTTACAGGTCTGGCCAAATCGCAGGGGATTTCTTGCAAAACCCCTTTAACTTGATACAGTTTTGACAGTGGATGAGTGGTTGTTTCATGCAGCTTTAAATATATTCACCTATCATACATACAAGTGGCTGGTCCACCTACAAAAGCAGCTTTGTGCCATAATACTATAGACTTGGCCTTCCTTACCATTCCCCTTGGCTCAACAAATTTCAAGATGTGTGGTACAAGATGACCAACTAAAAAAAAAATACAGTTTTGCAATTCTCTGACATGAACTGTCTATCACACTGTCTGTCATCTAAATCAAGTTACTCACTGCTTGTCTTGCGAAATTGCAGCCTGTCAAGGGTTCTGCTAGTACATAACTATATTGTATTGAATTGGTTTAATGAGAAATTAGAATGATTAACCAAGTGATATGGGCAAGAGTGGGCACATCTGGCGTTAAAACAAATGGCATAAAACAAAGACCTACTCAATCCCAGCACATCACAATAAACCAGCATTCTCAAAATGGGATAATAAGCATCACAAGTACAGACTAGCCTTCGGTAATGTCTGTAACAAATTTACAGTTCAAGTGTTATGACATGATAATAATGAATGAAGAAAAATTGGAAGGAACACAGAAAAAAAAAATCTACAAATAGCAGAATACGAAAATATGTTTATCAGCATTTAGAAACGGATTTCTTCCAATTGAAGCTTAATTGTTGGTAGTCCAGATACTGTAAATTTGTATTACAAAAGTCTATACATAATTCAAGAAATAAGTAGAGATAATCATTACCAAGAACAGAGTAACATATGAGCAGGGTAAAGTAAATACAACCTTGAAACATTCTTCCTCATACATCTTGCCAGATTAGAGCAACAAGACAAGAAGTGGTAGACTGTAATTATGGGATGAAAGATATACACTGCACTGACCCATGATGTACAATCTGTAGAATACTAAATACTAAGGCCCTGATTTATCAAGACCAGCATCTGTTGTGATGTCCTTGATAGGGCCTGCACTTTCAGAGGAGGCATTTTTAATAATTTGGGGATCATTTACAAAGACCAGCTTTTTACACCAGTTTTTTTCTCTCTTGCACTGGCAGGAGCAGAAAGCAGTCCATGCGCCTGGAGTAAAAAATATTTGAGCCCCTAACTGGAGTAGTCATTACCCCACAATTATGCCTTCCAGGTGTAAAAGATGGCAAATGTGTGGGGCCCATGTCCAGGCCCTGACCCGGACACCACCACTCCCCTGTCACTCTCTTGCCTCTCTCAAGTGGTGAGCATGGTGCACAAAACTGGTGTTGTGCCCATCACAAATGACCCCCTGATAAAATCAGCAATATTATATATACTGTAATTACATTTTTAACTACTATACATTTTATTGGTCACTCTGATACTTAGTATGCAAGGGGTGTAACATGGTGACAGATCAGGCATGGGATTAAGCCGGTTCCCTCAGATTGTCCAGATCCAGTTGTTAAAATTACAGCCAGATCAGAAAACCGGGCAACCGGCTGAATCCCGATCCGGTGCGGCAGCAGGAGATGAGCGCTTCCATTGTGGAAGCGCTCATCTCCCAATGTAGGGAGATGAGCACTTCCACAATGGAAGCGCTCATCTCCTGCTTTTCCTGCCCGCGCTGCACTAGCCTAACCTCGTACAGCGTCAGGACGTAGTGCGTGCACTCTGACCTGACGCTGCACGCAGTCGCTTGACAGTGCAGCGCAGGCAGAGAAGAGGAGCACCGGGCCCGGAGCGGAGCTGCGGCGCAGGAGAGGTAAGAGAGTTTTTGTATTTTAATCTGATGGGGCAAAGTGGTCTGATCTGAGGTCTGATGGGGGCACAGTGGGCTGATCTGAGGTCTGATGGGGCACAGTGGGCTGATCTGAGGTCTGATGGGGGCACAGTGGGCTGATCTGAGGTCTGATGGGGCACAGTGGGCTGATCTGAGGTCTGATGGGGGCACAATGGGCTGATCTGAGGTCTGATGGGGGCACAATGGGCTGATCTGAGGTCTGATGGGGACACAGTGAGCTGATCTGAGGTCTGATGGGGCCACAGTGGGCTGATCTGAGGTTTGATGGGGGCACATTGGGCTGATCTGAGGTCTGATGGGGGCACAGTGGGCTGATCTGAGGTCTAATGGGGGCACAGTGTATTGTATTTGTTCCCGTTTTGTTTTTTTACTTTAAATTAAGATATGTGCAGTGTGCATAGGGATTTGTTCATAGTTTTTTTTATAGTCCAGCGGTCTGAGGGACAGTGAACTGGGGGGCATTGCTGGCATATGGGGACCATTATGGGGGCATATCATTGGAGCATTGCTTGCACATCATGGGGGTATTACTGGCATATTCTGGAGGCCACTATGGGGGCATTTATACTGGCACGTCATAGGGGACACTGTGAGGGCATCGTAAACTGGCACATGAGCACACTATGGTGTTGGAGGGGGGAAGAACACTATGGGGGCATATTATATAGGCACATTATGAGGACACTAAGAAGGGACATTTATACTGGCACATTCTGGAGGCCACTATGGGGGAATCTTGTAATGCACAAAGTGATAGGGCTGCCAAAAATTACAAGGAACATGTACTCCAATACACCCTTTATTACACATAAAGGAGGGCATCAGACACACCCTTGAAAAATTATGATTGATGGCCTGCTGCTGACACTCAAAAACAATAGGGGTGATGTGGTGCTGCTGAGCCGACCGTCTAAAACATTATGGGTCGCTGCATGCAAATTTTGCAAATAAAGTATGTGATTTATTGTCCTTCACCAAACGTTTCAGTCCAAGCGGACCTTCCTCAGTGGTGTGTTCTGTAGGTAAGTATAATACACGTAATGAGAATTCAGGACAGATGAGACAGTTTGTAAAAATAAAATAAAAGAAACAATAATCTCAAGACCAAAATGTATGATCATCCTGCAGGACCTGATAAATAAGCAATCAAAATTTGGCCAGATGGCTCAGTACAGCTAATAGCAGGGCACAAAGAGGTCCATAGTAACAACAGTACTAATATTGTCCCTAACCAAGTCAAATAGAAAGGGAAAATAAGGGAGAAAGATTGATGTAAACATACAGACAAACCTGTATGTGGATAATGTGGTGCTCAGGAGGGCCGGATCATGTGGCTATGAGTAATCGCGTCTGCTTATATGCAGTACGCATGCGTGAGGGGCGTGTATAGGATCGGCCGTGATTTGTGTCATGTGGTCTAGATCACGTGATTGCGTCGCCCTAGTAACAGGAAGACGCGATGTGTATTGGCGCAGATAGTTAGAATGTATGGTGGGAAAAGATGAAGTTCCGTGCCGATGATATAGAGAGGATGTATCGGGTGAACCAGGGGTGGGAGGAAAGTACAGAAGTACTGGTGAGAAGGGAAGAGTGAGAAGGAAAGTGAAGAGAGCAGAAAAGTGAAGGACAATAAATCACATACTTTATTTGCAAAATGTGCGTGCAGCGATCTTCTCACATTTGATTATTGTGACCTGTGACCTTGGGTTACCTTTCGCTAACACCATCAACTTGAGAGAGTGCAGATCCCAACCTCATTGATATAAAACATTATGGGTGACATGCCGCTTAGCTGACCGTCTAAAACATCATGGTTGAGGGCCAGCTGGTGAGCTGACCATCTAAAACATCATGGTTCAGGGCCTGCTGGTGAGCTGACAGTCTAAAACATTATGGTTCAGGGCCTGCTGATGAGCTGACTGTCTAAAACATTATGGTTGAGGGCCTGCTGGTGAGCTGACCATCTAAAACATTATGGTTTAGTGCCTGCTGATGAGCTGACCGTCTAAAACATTATGGTTCAGGGCCTGCTGGTGAGCTGACCGTCGAAAACATTATGGTTCAGGGACTGCTGATGAGCTGACCGTTTAAAACATTATGGTTGAGGGCCTGCTGGTGAGCTGACTGTCTAAAACATTATGGTTGTGAGCCTGCTGGTGAGCTGACCGTCTAAAACATTATGGTTCCGGGCCTGCTAGTGAATGTCGAGGGCAGCCTAATAAGCTGTTTCATATGATGTAGGTTGAGGAGAAAGAGGACGAGAAGGGGAAGGGGTACATGGGAATACAGTGTATTCAATACACCCTAAAAGCCACATTTAAGGTTCTTTCATGTTAAGCTGCTTTAATCTGGTGGAGTATAGTAGTCAGGGGCAATAAAGGCCTTGTTCATTTTGATAAGCGTCAACCTGTCAGCATTTTCAGTTGACAGGCGGATGCGCTTATCTGTTATTATGCGCCCAACGGCACTAAATACCCGCTCAGACAAAACACTGGCGGCAGGGCAGGCCGGCACCTTCAAGGCATAGAGCTCCAGTTTGTGCTACGTGTCCAGCTTAGACACCCAATAATTATATGGCACAGAGGGATCGAGGACGTTGACACGGTCAGCTAGGTACTCTTTTACCATCTTCCAAAACTTTTCCCTCCTTGTGACACTAAGCTGCTCTTCAGGGTGAGGGTGCTGGCGGGGTGTCATAAAACTGTCCCAGGCCTTGGAGAGTGTCGCCCTACCTTTGTTGGAACTGCTGTGTGTTCCCCTCGTCTCCCCTCCTCGAGTGGCCAAGGAACTACGTACTCTGCCGCCAGTGTTGTCAGCTGGAAATTTTTGGAGCAATTTTTTGACAAGGGCCTGCTGGTATTGCAATATTTTACTTGTCCTCTCCACCACAGGAATGAGAGATGAGAAGTTCTCTTTGTAGTGGGGGTCGAGAAGGGTGAACAACCAGTAATCGATGTTGGCTAATATGCGTATAACGCGCGGGTCACGGGAAAGGCAGCATGAAGTCAGCCATGTGTGCCAGAGTCCCAACAGACAAGGCTTCGCTCTCCCCACCAGGAGGATGACTCTCAATATCCTCCTCATCCTCTTCCTCCTCTTCAGCCCATCCACGCCGAAGAGATGGTGTAAACGTGGTATGCCTACCCTGTGTAGCTGTGGCAACCGTTTCCTGCTCCTCCTCGTCCTCCTCCTCCTCCAATTCGCGCTGAGAAGATGAACCGAGGGTGGTCTGGCTATCACCCTGTGCAGGGTCTTCCCCCATTTCCTCCTCTTTCACACGCAGAGCATCGGCCTTTATTGTGAGCAGTGAGCTTTTTAAGAGCGGAAGCTGACTGGCAAGGTGCCGACCGTGTTGCAGCTGGTATTCTACTACTGCCCTCTGCTGATCACAAAGCCTGCCCAACATGTTCAGGTCGCACAGCAGTAGGTGAGCTGGCAAGCGCAAGCGCTGCTGCAGCATTGCCAGGCCGGCTCAAGCTGTAGGTGACTTGGTGGGCACAAGGGCGATGCACCTTCACCAGTAGCTGAGGCAAATTGGGGTAGGTTTTCAGAAACCGCTGAACCACTAAGTTGAAGACATGGTATATGTGTGAGGTTGGCCAGTTCCAAAGCCGCCACCAAGTTGTGGCCGTTATCAGATACAACCATGTCTGGCTGTAGGTTGACTAGCGAGAGTCACAGCTCAGCCTGGTCCCTTATGCCCTGCCACAGCTCTGCAGCGGTGTGCTGTTTCTCACCTAGGCAAATAAGCTTCAGCACGGCCTGTTGCCGCTTCCCAACTGCTGTGCTACACTGCTTCCAGCTACTGAGTGAAGTCTGACTGGTGCTGTAAGATGGCAATTCTGCATGGGAAGTGGAGGAGGATGTGGAATAAGAGAAGGAGGGGTTGCAGCCGCTACTGTAGGTGATGGCGGAAATCCGGATGGAAGTAGGGCCCGCAATCCTTGGCGTGGGTAGCACCTGTGCCATCCCAGGGTACGACTCGCTCCCAACCCCCACAAAGTTCACCCAGTGTGCCGTCAGGGAAATGTAGTGTCCCTGGCCAGAAGCGCTTGTTCATGTGTCAGTTGTTAAGTGGACCTTCTCAGTAACTGCGTTGGTCAGGGCACGGGTTATGTTTCCGGACTAGTGTTGAGCGAACATGTTCGGCGGAATACACTATTCGGCCGAACATGGCGGTGCTCTGGTCCACGCATTATTCGGCCATGCTTGAGTCCCCTCCTCGCATGCTAATTAGCCAATTAGCGTGTGGGGAGGTATAGCATTCAGTGTAATGCCAGTAGCCATGTTAGCTACTGGCATTACACTGATTGGCTGGCTGGGAACGTGTCATTGGGTGCTATAAAGCACACAGTGACATGTGACCCGACCAGTGTTAGACAGGGAGAGCTGCATAAAGGAGAGTGTAGGGAGAGAAGCAAGCTAGGCATGGATAGAAAACGACTAGAAAAGATGCAAAAGCCCTTTTAAGAGCTATTATATCTGGCACAACCTTTTTTTTTATATACTTCAGTACTTTGAAGGTGTTGAAAATAGCGCTAGGTGGTCTGCCATTAATGCCACATGTGCTGCTGCTGCTACATGCTGTAGGATACTCTCTGTATACTATATACCTGACTTACTTTGCTATAATTTCTGCTTGTAAGCCTGTAGTACTTCTTTTGTGTCTTGCTATATAACATTTGTGTATTGATAGAATTTCTATAGGCAGGGTTTACTATCATTGTTCAAACGTCCAGTGTGAAATACGTCTTTTTTTATTTTTTTGGGTGGCAAAAAAAACAGGTGTGCCCTGTCAGTAACGCTAGGTGCACAATAGGGATAGTATTTGGGTAGGTAGAAAGATTGTCGCTGTTCCAAAAAGACCAAAGTCCATTGTGAAATACGTCTTTTTTTTATTTTTTTGGGTAGCAAAAAAAACCCAGGTGTGCCCTGTCAGTAGCGCTAGGTGCACAGCGTATTACAACCGTTCAAAAGTCTCTGTAGCTGACATCCGTATTTAATACGATTAATTTAGGCCGCAATTCCTCATTTGCTACTGAAGTTCAATTTTCCCTAGTAGGGAATTAAACAATAGGGATAGGATTTGGGTAGGTAGAAAGATTGTCGGCAGGGGCGTAGCTAAAGGCTCATGGTCCCTGGTGCTTCAGCTTGGACCCCCTGTTCCCGCAGTGCTTTGTGGACAGGGGCTGGGAGAAGCACATAGCCTTCATGTAGGGATGAGCGAACTTTTGAAAAGTTCGGTTCGGCGAATTTTCTTGAAGCTCGGATTCATACGAACCGAACCTAAAACGAACCTTGCTATAACGGCTGAATAATTGCTGCAACAATAATGGGAGTCTGGTAGGGTATAGTTTTGTTTACTTGCAGTTGCTATTACAATGAAAAAAGTAGAAAAAAATCTAAGTGACTTCAACAACGGCGACGCAAAATATACGCATATTTGAGAATTTAAACTAATGCGTACGCTAATGCGAACATTCCCGCACAAATAACGAACATACAGTGTAGCGTTGTCAAAGGTACGCTACTTAACTGAATATGTACGCATTAGCGTACAAATACACAGCGTCTGCGAACATTCCTACTCCAGTAACGAACATACAGTGTAGCGTTGTTAAAAGTACGCTACTTGACGGAATACGTATGCATTAGCGTACAAATCTTTAGCGTACTATTCGTACGTACGTACGTACGCACGCACGACGTAGAGGCATAGCGATGGCAAGAAGAGCAGCTGCTTTTAGCTCAGAGGAGCTCAAATACATGGTCCGTGTCATGGACAGGGAGAACTATGATGGCCCACACCGCCATCAACATGTCCACAAAAAGGAGGTCATAGAGGTGGTGATCCGAGGCCTCCTACATAGGTGTAGGACTGTGCGGACCCCCGGCCAGATCCACCGCCGATGGTCGGATCTAAAAATAAAAACCCCAGAGTGGTTAAAGGAGATACGGGAGGAGATAAGAAGGGGTAAGTAACAAAATATTTAAAAAGTAAAATCATGTTAATAAATTAGTGTACTGTATTGAATATATACCAGTCAGGGTTGCCAACTGTCCACAAATTTCTGGACAGTCCGTAAAAATAGGCAACTTTTTTCCTATGTCCGTGAAAAAAATATAGGGGTCCGTGATTTTTTAGAGGCTGGTGATACTAGATTATTTTGGTGGTAATTATCATCATTTTTCAGCTCACAGTAAATGGTGGTAATGAGTTCTGTTCAGTATATTGAGCTATAGACTTTTATTACTTATATTACTATATTTATCCTTCATTATGGTTTTCAAATTTGTCCTTTAAAAATGTTGACCGTCCGTGATTTTGGGATAAGTTGTCCAAAGTTGTCCAGAAAAAAAATAAATTTTGGTTGGCAACCCTGATACCAGTGCCAATAATGAAAACCGTATAGAAGGACAGCGTGGGCGTGCGTGGTGCGCTGCAGAAATTTTCTTTCATGCTAGGCCACGCCTCTAACTCCACTCAAACAAGTGAATATATTCTCAGATACGTGCCCCTTCACAGTAATTTGCCTTAGGCTACTTTCACATATGTGGTGGTGTTCCGGCAGGCTGATCCGCGGTATTTGCCCTGCAAATTCCCGGCGTTCTTGCTGGATAGCGGCCGGTTCAGCACCGTCACCCATTATTGTTGATGGGGTTGGCC
>ONZH01001239.1:0-35184 GCA_900303285.1 Rhinella marina | reverse complement strand
GAACCCAGAACACTAGAGCCAATAAACTGTTTTAAAAAAAAAAATAAAATACACAGCCGTATACTGCCAGAAGATCAGATGGTGCATATACACACTAGGTATATAACAGGATTTTGCGGCCAAAAAGAACGCAGAACTGTAGTGCCAAATATAGTTTGGTATGTAGCAGAGCACCTAATACACCACTAATGCCTCTCTCTGTCCCTACTCCAGCAGCTATCCCTGAATACAGCAGCCGTTCTCTGCAGAGTGTATATGGTAGTAAAGCTATCACTGTACTGCACTATAGTAGCCCTGATAAGGGCTTTTAATCACGCTCCTGCCTGTCCAACAGCTAAAACCTATCTCTCCCTTCTCCAGCCTCTGTCCCTGACTAAGTTCACGCAGCATATGCGAACGAGCAGGAAGAGCTGAGTTTTTAATATTCGAGGTCACATGGTTTTTCCAGCCAATCCATGTAGACTCCGTTTTCGCGCTGCCAGCGTGCTCCGCGGGCCTGTCATACCCCCCCTGCATGGTGATTGGTGGAAAAAGAGCGCCAGGGAAGGTGGGAGGGGAAACGAATTTTAAGTGCGCCATCGCCGTTATACTCGATTGAAATCGAGTATGCCGAATAGCGTAGTATTCGATCGAATACCGGCTCGATCGAACACTACTCGCTCATCTCTAATCCTCAATGAACTTCTGGAGTGAGTTTTCTGAACTGAAAGTAAATGGGCCGAATAATTTTGCACGTCCAACTTTTCAGTTTTATTATTACAAAAAAAGTTTAAATGATCCAATAAATCTTGTTCCACTTCACAATTGTGACCCACTTGTCTTTACCAAAAATTTAAAATGTTATATCTTTTTGTTTGAAGCCTGAAATGTGGCAAAAGGTTGAAAAGTTCCAGAGGGCCGAATATTTTCGCAAGGCACTGTATGTAGGAAGGGGTTAATGCAAGAAACACCTCCACAGTTTTCCATCTGAAGGAATTTGGAGGCAGAAGAAAATCCAAGAGTGAAATCAATAAACTGTGCAGTGTATAAGAATAATTGCTGAAACATGTTGGATAGCATTTCTGACCAGTTTATGTAATTGCATCGTGTTCTCTTTTGATGTTGGTTTCTCTGTACCGCTACCATCCACAGCCGCCTTGTCGCTGTTTAACTGTAAAAATAATTGCTTTGCTAAGCCAAAAAAGAGGTGGTTATTTATTTTGAGATGTGAAAAATCTTCACCCGCAGCATTATGGGTGTGAACTTCGCCTTTCAGATATATGGGCTGTTATATTAACCCAAATGACCTTCTACACTTTGCACTAAAGGGATAACTGAGTTTTGTGTTTCGGAAGAACAGAGAACTTTGCGACATTGGAAAGGAAGAACAAGGAACTTATGAGAGACTAGTATGATCTGGGTGGATTGGGCTTCCAAAGCTCTGACAAGAAATGTGAAGATGATCAATGAGAGGGAACTCATTCTTATATACAATGTATCAGGTGGAATAAATACTTCTGCAAAAACCAATTCATAAGGGGGTGTAACACTGAACGCTCTGCTGATCCAGAATATCTCTAGCACTCTTATGTAAGATAAAATGATACATTGAAGGAAAACTTCCCGGTAAGAATGGCTAAACAAATTACAATAGACAACATGAAATGTTCTTGTTTCTTTTTCCAGTCTAGTAAATGCTTTCAATGGGAAAGATTGGTGCTCCTCAACTCTAAGCCTACCATATTCCTAACCCTATGATATAGAGCTGTCCATATTAAAATGTACTGTAGTACATAATATCAGTAGGAATATAACTATTTACCCCTTCTCTATCATAACGTGTCAGGTCTAAAATTTTAATTAAAGGGAATGTGTCACTTATAGTTTTTTTTCTGACATTTGAAACCAGATAGTGAAACATATTCTTTTTTTTTATAATCTATTTTTATTTTCAGATTGCAGATATGTCATTCTATTTCCTGAGCATAATTATGGGACAGCCATTGTCCCTGAGCTGCTTTTAACCAAAATTAAATCATATTTGTTGTGTTCAAGAATATTCAGGAGGCTCCCAGAAAAAAGGAGACCTCTAGGACTCCAAGAGAGGCTGGCAAATATTTTACACTTCTCATGAAGGGCTGCTTTCTCCTGTACATTGCATCAGGGTGTTGCATCTTTAGATTCCAGAGTCCTGTGGCTTAGGCTGAGTTCACATCACCATTTAGCTTTCTGTTCTTCTGATCCGTCAGAAGAAGAGAGAGAAAAAAAAAACAGATCTTGTTGCATCAGTTGTCATCCGTTTAGACCATTTCCGTTTGAGATCCGTTTTTAGATGGGAAAAAAAAGTCCTGCATGCAGTACGGATCTCAGATGACAACTGATGCAACAGGATCCGTTTTTTTTCTCTCTCTCTCTCTCTCTTCTTCTGAAGTGCTCTGAGGGGGCTTAATATGTCATGAAAAGGGGCAGGATAAAGCACAAAAAGAGTAGTGGCCTTCCAAAGAAAAGCCAGATAATCAGAAAAATGGGCTTGCCCATGCCCTGAAAAAAATTGTTACCTCCTGGGGGCCATACTTGCCAGAGTTGGCAAGCATAATTTAGAGATATAATAATAGGTGATTCATTTACTTCTATATGTCACTTTACAGGGAGGGGGTAGATAAGCTGTGACATGACCTCTTTTGTATGGTGAATCCTGTGTTATCTATAGGTTTTATCATCATAATCCTGAACCTGATGATAATAAGATGACTGCTGAAAAGTGATCTGTACTGGCCAAGAAGTGGTGCCTATTATTAGGCTAAATGGCATGTGTGAAAACTGTCAAATCTTACTTTATTTATTTATTTATTTTTTAATATGGGTAGTCATGTGAAAAAAAATAAACATAATATAATATAAACATAAAAAATAATTAATAATATTTAGAGCTCTAGAGTGAAGCTCTAAAATGCAGATGATGATCCCCTGCCTGTATGGTACTCATACAAACAAGGAATCCATTTCTAATTTTGGAGTCATTGTGAAGATGTTGACCTTAGCCAAGACTAGAGAGACCTGGATGTTTTGGGACTTCCTTGATGAGTTGTTACAGTGCCCTCAGAGAACTATTGACCTGGTGGCCACTCATGGGAATGTTTTCTCTTGGTTTAAGCCTATATTTGGGAATGGTGGTTTTACAATTATTTAGAAAGTCTTTGTGGCTTAGGGGTGTCGTTTAAACTCCTTCTAGACTTATGTATGTCAACAACTTATCTCTCCTTTAGCTTTTGTTGACCATGTATGGAATACTGTAGCTTAACATATTTAAAGATCCATCACTCTCCTGCAGGGTCACCTGAGTACTCAGGCATTTCCTTCCTGAACAGCAGTAAACAAAGACTGGTGGGGAGCACTTGAGTGGCAGTGCAGGAAGAACAGGAGACTAAATGGGTAAGTAATGGTTCATTTATTATTTTATAACATATTCCAAGTTTAGCCAATTTTTGCTGAAGCCTTCAAATTCCATTACCACTTTTCCTATGGATCGATCTGCTCCTTAAAGAGATCTAGGAGAATTCAAAACTGTATTATGTGATCAAATGGACAATGGAGAGATATGGACTGTAGAAGTCTGTAAGGTTTGATACTTCTTGGCAAAAAAACTTGACCTCAATGTATTGAAGATATTTCCTTTTTATTGAGATGTAGGTGACGCGTTTCTGAGTGAATATACTCCTTTTTAAAGTCTACAAGTCCATGCTCATAAGACATGAAGGGACATTTTGCACTGCAAGATCATGTCCTCCTAATCCAGATGGCGCAGCGCAAAATGTCCTTTCTTGTCTTAAGAGCGTGGACTTGCAGACTTGAAAAAGGAATATATTCACTCCAAACCGCGTTGTCACCCACATCTCAATAAAAAGGAAATATCTTTAATATATTGAGGTCGATTTTTTTGCACTAAGAAGTATTAAACCTTCTTCTACTTCTACAGTCCATATCTGTCAGGTTTCTGGCCCCTCGGCGTGGCATCCCTTGCTCCTCGCTGGCCACGAGGGGCAGGGTGTCAACCCCGGGGTTCACATCCAGTAAGGGTTCGCGTTTCATGCGTGCGCCTCATTCTATGAGACGCACTACACGTCCTGGTATTGCTGGGAGACGGGACGCCGTCATTCCCAGCGCTGACGCTAGCCAGGGGTCCCGGGACACCGGGGCTCCTAGCGTCAGCTGTTGCCAGAGAATCACTACCACTTTATCTCCTGAGTCAGGGAGGTGGTGGGAGGTTTTCTCATTTTCACCCACTCAGTCCTCACCTGTGCTTCCTTGGCCTGAGGGTGGAGATTGGGTGTGATGTCAGCAATGTCATGTGATCCCAGGAGGGCTATTTAAACTAGCTGTTTGCTCTCACACATTGCTGATTATTTCAGTTACTTTCAGTGCTGGAACTAAGCTGGTGAGTGTTTCTCTTTGGTTATCAGCCTCAGCTTTGGTACTGGTGTTCTGCTGGTTTTCGTGTCCTGGTTTATGTTTTGACCTTGCTCTTGTCTCTAACCATTACACTGCATGTATCTCCCAGTACCCTCTGGTAGTTTTTGCCCAACCGTGGTCGGTGTGCCCAGCAACCAGCCGCCTCGCTAATGGCACCTGGGAAGGGCTCTGCATAAGCCCCCCTTCCTGCGGGAAGCGGGTGAAGAGTACCCTGGCCCTCAAGGGTGTTCAGAGCGCGACGGCTTGCGCAAAGCGTGTCTGGTACGCCGCATTTGCTGACCACCAGTTTGGCTTTAGTTCCATAGCCTTACAGAATAATCAGCCTTACCTATGGATCCTGCAAAGCAGCTAAGTGAACAGATGCATAATCTGCTAAGCATGTTTCAGGATCTAGCTATGACAGTGGGGAACCATACCCAGGTGTTAGCCCAGTTAACCTCAGCCACCCCAAATATGCCCATATCTAATCCCGGGTTTGGGGGCGGGGCATCCGCTGAACCTAAGGTTCCCCTACCAGATTTTTTTTCAGGGAATCGCAAGCAATTTTTAAAATTTTCATGAAAGTTGCAAATTGTATTTCCGACTTAGACCCACCTCCTCAGGTGATGAGCGGACTCGGGTGGGCCTAGTCCTTTCCCTTCTCAGGGGGGACCCCCAGACTTGGGCCTTTACTCTTACTGAGGATTCCCCTGCCCATAATTCCATTGAGGAATTTTTCAAGGCGCTGGGCCTCATTTACGATGAACCAGACAGAACCGCCATTGCTGAATCTAACCTTAGATCACTCCATCAGGGCGATCTCTTGGCAGAGGAGTATTGATCCCAATTCAGACGGTGGGCCATCGAGACCGGATGGAATGATGCGGCATTGCGGAGTGCTTTCCTGTGTGGGTTAACGGATTCCCTTAAGGACATGTTGGTGCACCACTCGCCACCACAAGATCTGGAGTCTGCCATGACCTTGGCTGTGCGTCTGGATAGAAGGCAACGTGAATGGTTGCACGATAAGTCTATCTCCAAGGGAATCTCACCTGGGACAAGGTTAACATCTCCTCCTACTGAAGAACCCATGCAGATGGGAAAGACCGCTCCATCGCCTGTTGTGAGGCCACGTTCATGGCCCCAGAAACGATGCCTGCTCTGCGGATCATTCAAGCATCGGGAGCGGAATTGTCCTCGTCTGGGGCATTCGGGAAACGACCGTGCCTAGTTGGAGAAGGGGCTCCCCAACTGGGCGCTCAGGTACCCCCATTTAAAAAAGTATTTTTTCCCATTGTGATTGCTTACCAGGGAAGAGAGGTGAAGATTCATGCTTTTGTTGACTGTGGAGCTAAGGTTAATTTCTTGGATCATGCCATAGCCCGCGATCTGGGAGTACCCCTTAAAACCCCGAAATCTGGTATTAGTTTCACCACACTTGATGGCTCATTTCTTGACCAGAATGTAGAGGCGGTCACTGATGAACCGGTCTCTTTACAGGTGGGGTGGCTTCACAAGGAAAAAATTAACCTCTGGGTTCTGCATGCCCTCCCTGCTTCTGTGGTATTAGGCCTGCCATTGCTCAGGCAGCATAATCCCTGTATTGATTGGGTTAATGGGGATGTCACCAGTTGGAGTAAGGAGTGTCAGAGTAAATGTATCCAGGAGATTACTCCAGTTGGTTGCTCTTCTACTCAGGTCCCCTGGTATATGAAGGAATTTCCAGAAGTATTCTCGGTGAGAGGAAGTTCTATATTACCACCGCACCGACCCTATGACTGCAAGATTCACTTGGTTGCAGGGGCCCCTCTGCCAAAGGGCAGAATTTTTAATCTCTCAGAACCTGAGAGGGTGGCCATGAGGGATTACATCCGGGAGAATGTCGCTAAGGGCTTTATTCGTCCCTCCAAGTCTCCGGTAGGAGCTGGTTTCTTTTTTGTTTCCAAAAAGGATGGGGGATTAAGGCCATGTATCGACTATCGAGAGCTCAACAAAATCACCATAAGAAACCAATATCCCCTTCCTCTCATCCCTGACTTATACAATCAGCTTCTGGGGGCCAAGATCTTCACTAAGTTGGATCTTAAAGGGGCCTACAACCTTATCCGTATAAAGTCAGGTGATGAATGGAAGACGGCCTTTAACACACCTGAAGGACACTTTGAGTACTTGGTGATGCCTTTTGGGCTTTGTAATGCCCCGGCCATGTTTCAAGCTTTTGTTAATGACATCTTTAGGGATGTGTTGGGACTCTTCGTCATTGTATACATTGACGATATTTTGATCTTCTCCAAAGATATCCAATCCCACAGGGACCATGTGCGTCTGGTCCTCAAGAGGCTTAGTGATAACTCCCTGTATGTCAATACTCCTAAGTGTTCCTTTGAGGTCGAAGAGATCGGGTTCCTTGGAGTTATTTTGTCATCCTCTGGTTTCCGTATGGACCCTGCCAAGGTGCAGGCCATACGAGATGGGGTCCAACCCCGGAACCTTAAGGCCCTTCAAAGGTTCCTGGGTTTTGCCAATTTTTATAGGAGGTTTATTAAGGATTTCTCCAAGATTGTGAAGCCCCTTACGGACCTCACCCGCAAAGGGGCCGATGTATCTAGGTGGGGAAATGATGCTGTCTCCGCATTTTCCAACCTCAAGAGGGCGTTTACATCCGCCCCTGTCCTGGTTCAACCCAACCTGGACAGGCAATTTGTAGTAGAGGTGGATGCATCAGAAGTTGGAGTGGGGGCAGTGTTATCCCAGGGGTCCCCTTCTCTCACACACCTCCGACCTTGTGCCTTCTTCTCTAGGAAGTTCTCTAGCCCCGAGTTGAATTAGGACATTGGCAACAGGGAGCTATTAGCCATCAAATTGGCTCTCGAGGAATGGAGACACTTCCTAGAAGGGGCCAGACATCCATTTGTGGTTCTTACTGACCATAACAACCTGATATATCTGGAGAATGCTAAAAGGCTTAACCCCAGGCAGGCTAGGTGGGCCTTGTTTTTCTCGAGATTTAGGTTTACCATCTCATTTATTCCTGGTTCTAAAAACACTTGAGCTGATGCGTTATCCAGGAGTCTGTGCCCTATCCAGCAAGAAGAGGCTAGTCCACCTCCTATTCTTCCCCAAGCGGTGGTGGTCGCCTCCACCAACGTCGAATGGGAGGTGATGAAATCGCAACACCTGGCCCCCACAGATACCCCTCAGGATAAACTATTTGTCCCAGTTCACCTGAGGCTCCGCATCATTCAGAGTTGCCATGACTCTGACCTGGCTGGCCACCCAGGAATTAAAGGAACGTCTCATCTGATTTGGCAGGGGTTCTGGTGGCCTTCTTTGAGACAGGATGTTGAGGCATTTGTCCGTTCCTGTGAGGTGTGCGCCAGGAGTAAGGTACCTCGGTCTTCTCATCCCGGGAAGCTCCTCCCCCTTCCCATCCCAGACCGACCCTGGTCACATATCTCGATGGACTTCATCACCGATCTCCCTGTCTCTGAGGGCAAAACCGTTATCTGGGTTATTGTGGATCGGTTCTCCCGTCAGTGTCATCTCATTCCCCTTCCCCGGTTGCCCTCATCCCGGGATATGGTCAACATATTTATCGATAATGTTGTCAGGTTTCATGGAGTTCCTTGTAACATTGTGTCTGACAGAGGTAACCAGTTCATTTCTAGGTTTTGGAAAGCCTTCTGCGGGCGTATTGGGATGGAGTTGTCTTTCTCCTCTGCTTACCATCCGCAGTCGAATGGTCTCACGGAAAGAACCAATCAGTCGTTGGAAACCTACCTTAGGTGTTTTTTGTTCAGACAACCAGCTTGAATGGGGCAGGTACCTACCTTTGGCTGAGTTTGCCCTTAATAATAGGCATCATGAGTCTCTGGGTACGTCCCCCTTTTACTGTAACATGGGGTTCCACCCCAGGTCCCCAGCCTTTCTTAAAGGTTGTGACGATATCCCGGGGGTCACTGAGACTACCAATCGGCTGAAGGAGGTATGGACTGGTATTCGTCGGCACCTCCAAAAAGCAGTTGACCAGCAGAAGGTTGCTGCTGATAAACACCGATCTCAGGGGGAGGTTTTGAGAGTTGGAGACCTGGTGTGGGTTTCCACTAAGAATCTCAAGCTTAAGGTTCACTGTATTAAGCTTGCCCCCAGGTTTATCGGTCCATACCCTATTCTGGAGGTAATCAATCGAGTTGCATTTAGAGTTAAACTCCCTGGGAATTTAAGGATCCCTAACATATTCCACAGATCCCTCCTTAAAAAGGCTCGGGAGCCTTTGGTACCCCACACTCCACCTGGCCCTATTATGGTCAGGGGCGGATTGGGAATTAAAAGTGGCCCTGGAAAAAAAAATAAAAGTGGCCCTATGTTGTGGGTGGGACCAGATCGAGAGAAGGTGGGCCAACATGGGTAGGCGGGGCCAGAAATACCATATAGCGAGCAGTATATCATGCTGCAATTTTTTATTTGGCTCAGTGCAGCACAATATACTGCTCCAGAAGAGGCCAAAACCTCTCTAAAAGCTGCCCCTCTGTGGTGCCCAGTGCCAACTGCCATGTCCTGTCCCCCTCCTCCACTTTGCTCTAAGATATAGAGAAAGGGGATGAACAGTTAAAACACAGGCAACAGCAGAGAGGCAGCCCCACCATCAGTATTCTGATGGTCTTTCAGAGTTACCATGCAGCGTCACTTACCTCTCACATCCGGTGACGTCTCCTCTGATATTCTCTTTCCTCATCTTCGCCGTTAGGACCAGACAACACATGATGACATCTTCTAGCCGTGTTCCATCTCTGCAGAGTTTCACACACAGACATGTTAGCGTCCTCAAATTTCCATCATCCTCCCACCATGGTGCCCCAACATTGTCATCCTGCTGCTACCCCCAATATACTGTAAAAATAATAATGCCCCCTATAGTGTCCCCAGTGGCAATAATGCCTGCCCCCATCAACAACAAACTGCCTATAATTCCCCCAGTAATAATAATGCCCTCAGTAATAGTAACCCCAGTAATGCCCCCTGCCCCCAGTAATGTCCCTATAGTGCCCCAGTAATGTCCCTATAATGGTCACAATAATGCCCCCCTCCCACTAGTAATGTAACTAGAGAGCCCCCAGTAATTCCCCCCCTGCCCCCATTAATGTCCCTATAGCGGCCACACCAATACCCCCTACCCCCCAGTAATATCCCTGGTCACAGCAATGCACCCCACCCCCAGTAATGTCACTATAGAGCCAGCAGCAATGTCCCCTGTCTCCAGTAATGTCACTATAGAGCTGCCAATATTGCCCTCCCTGCCCCCCAGTAAAGTCCTTATAGTGCCCCCAGTAATGCCCAATGCCCCCAGTAATGTCCCTATAGAGCCACCAGTATTGCCCTCCCTGCCCCCAGTAAAGTCCTTATAGTGCCCCCAGTAATGCCCCCTGCCCCCAGTAATGTGCCTATAGAGCCCCCAGTAATGTCCCCCCTGCCCCAGTAATATACAGTGGTCATATTAATCATGCCCACCCCCCACCACCTCCTCATTTTCAAATGGCTTGTAAAAAAAACAAAAAAAAACAACTTACCTGAGTGTGCAGACCTGCAGCAGCCTCTTCTGGCTTCTGTCCTGGAGCAGGAGGGGTAGGGTGATGACACAGCGTCAGTCGCGATGACGCTGGGAGTGGGAGGAGTGTCAAAGGACCTGGCAGAAGGAGGTACAGGGGCGGGCCGGCACATCAGAGGGAATGCAGCACAGCTTACAGCAGGGTGGGCGGCGGCCGTCGCTCTCAGGACAATACACATACAATCCACACTATAATACACATTGCGGTGGCCGACAGCCCTGCTGCGATCTCATTATCATGACAATGGTAATATGTATTGTAGTGTGGATTGTAATGTGTATTGTCGTGAGAGCAATTACCCCGACTCAAATGTCATGCCGGCCCACAACATGCTTCAAGCCATCGGCCCACCTGGAAGTGTCCCGGTGGGGTACATTGCCAATCCGCCCCTGATTATGGTCGATGGTCAGGAGGAGTATGAAGTTGAACAGATTGTTGATTCTCGGAGGGTTCAAAATTCTGTTCAATACCTGGTCCACTGGAAAGGGTATGGGCCAGAGGAGAGGTCATGGGTTCCTAAAAAGCGTATCCATGCAGATAAATTAATTGCGGAATTTCATTCCAGATTTCCGGTCAAACCGGGTGGTGAGAGCCCGGAGGTCTCTCCTCAAGGGAGGGGCACTGTCAGGTCTCTGGCCCCTCGGCGTGGCATCCCTTGCTCCTCGCTGGCCATGATGGGTAGGGTGTCAACCCCGGGGTTCACATCCAGTAAGGGTTCGCGTTTCATGCGTGCGCGTCATTCTATGAGACGCACTACACGTCCTGGTATTGCTGGGAGACGGGACGCCGTCATTCCCAGCGCTGACGCTAGCCAGGGGTCCCGGGACGCCGGGGCTCCTAGCGTCAGCTGTTGCCAGAGAATCACTACCACTTTATCTCCTGAGTCAGGGAGGTGGTGGGAGGTTTTCTCATTTTTACCCACTCAGTCCTCACCTGTGCTTCCTTGGCCTGAGGGTGGAGATTGGGTGTGATGTCAGCAATGTCATGTGATCCCAGGAGGGCTATTTAAACTAGCTGTTTGCTCTCACACATTGCTGATTATTTCAGTTACTTTCAGTGCTGGAACTAAGCTATCTGGTGAGTGTTTCTCTTTGGTTATCAGCTTCCGCTTTGGTACTGGTGTTCTGCTGGTTCTCGTGTCCTGGTTTATGTTTTGACCTTGCTCTTGTCTCTAACCATTACACTGCATTTATCTCCCAGTACCCTCTGGTAGTTTTTGTCCAACCGTGGTCGGTGTGCCCAGCCACTAGCCACCTCGCTAATGGCACCTGGGAAGGGCTCTGCATAAGCCCCCCTTCCTGTGGGAAGCGGGTGAAGAGTACCCCGGCCCTCAAGGGTGTTCAGAGAGCGATGGCTTGTGCAAAGCGTGTCTGGTACGCCGCATTTGCTGACCACCAGTTCGGCTTTAGTTCCATAGCCTTACAATATCTCTCCATGTTCCTCTACTAGAAGGGCTGATCCATATTCAGTTCCTATTGATTTGAATAAAACAAAATAACACATAATACTGTATAATTTACAGTACAGAGCTGCCATTATCTGTGAGGCCTAGTTATCAGTACACAGAATAAAAGTGAATCAGAGCAAAGAAACCAGATGAACTGTCATAACCATGGTACAAGTGACTTTTTCACTTTTGTGATCACAGCTATTTTATAAATAGATGTTTTTCTGTTTCTTTTTCCTTTTTCAATTGTAGAGCTAAAGCGTTCTCTGTCAGTACATCAAGACTACAGTAATAAAAGTATTCACTGTTTTTACAGGCATTATTGTCCCTTGGAGCTGCAAAGCACCCCATGCTCCTTATGCATTTAAAAATGTGTTCACCTTATTTCAGGTTGATAGCACCCAGAAGTGTTGGAAGCCAGTGAGGGAAGAAGCATTAGACTCAAGGATGTGATGTTTGTTGTTGATTGTCTATTTGGCAGTCATCGTGGCAGAGGATCTGTGAAGCAGGGTGAAGAATTGCTAGACATATGATATGGTAATGAAATCTTTCATGAGATGAAATGAAAAAAAGGAGCAAGAGATTGCCAGGCTTGGTCTCTAGAGGACAGCTGGTCAGACTGCTTAAAGGGCAAGGAGTTTTTCAATAGATGTGTAAAGTGGAAAGAAATAGTAATATCTATAACTGTGATATTTAAATGATGCGATAGATAGATATCCAAAATGTAATGACCCCAAAGAGTATATGTCACGGACCAGTAGATGTGGACCCACTGTGCCTCGTGCCCTACCTTCTCTAAGGGCGTTGTCTAAGTGAAACCCCTCGCTCTTCACAATGCCCCTGATGGTGGGGATAGACTTTTTGAGGGGATCACCAGGTCGCTACCTCTTGAGGAGGGTCGGAACACGAGACAGCTTGTTCAGGCGGACCAAGAGATACCTGCAAAGGTACCAGCAGAGCAGCGGTGGTCAGCAGGCCGGGTCGTTACCAGGAATAATTAAGCAGAACCGAAGGATGAGGCAGAGATGAAGTCAGACAGGCTATGGGTCAGGGCAAGCGGCACAGGTACGAAGTCAGACAATCTGGATCAGCAACGAGAGAGACAATGCAGGCAGAGATCAGGCGAGTAGCGGAGTTGGGTAACACAAGCAGAGGTCAGCACACTGGAGCATCAACAGGAGAAGCAGACCCTAAAGCAAGAGTAAGGACCTTGACTCTGAGGCATCTTGGGAGAGGGCTGAGCTACTTAAATAGGTCCAGTGTTGGTCACTGAGGACACGTGACCAACCCACATGACCTAGCATGGTCACATGATCAAAGTACATGATCAAAACTGCTTCAGCCCAGAGGGTGTTATGTAAGCCAGGGCTGGATGGAAACTCTGGAGCGGATCATAGTGCAACAGCACTTGCACAGCCAGAGCCCAGGACTGCAGTGGTGAACGGAACCACAAGCTCACCGCTGAACGCGTTGCCCAGGACGGCAGCGGTAAGCAGGGGTACAGCAGCGCACAGCAGCCGCTGTTACAGTATATCTATATGCCTTTTTGATATTTGTATCATGTATCAAAAAAGGCCTTCATAACAGGTGTGGATACACTGGGCTGCAATGGATTTGACTTAGGGATCAATCTAAGAGCAGAGTCTAAATTATTCCCGTGTACTGTAGGTATCCTTTCATCACAATAGAGAAATCTAGACTGTGGTACCAAGACATACTGTAAGGTAGAAGTCGTAGTCAGGTGAAGAGAACTCAGGGCAGGCAAAGTACATTCAAAACTATAGACAGGGCAGGGTCTGGTACAAGACCAGGTCAAAATACAGGAGAGCAGGACAGAACAACACCTTTGCAGCTATCAGTCACTGGGTCACATGTCAGGTCACCTTTGTGGTCAGTGACGCTCGTCATCAGGATGTTGATACCAGAGCATTGTGGAGCTGAAGTGATGGCTGGAAGCAATGGAGACATAACTCACCTAGAGATGAGCAAAGTTCTGGAAAATTCTATTTGGCTGCTTTGCCAAATTTTACAAAAATTTTTCCTATGCGATGAATTACTTTGTCACAAAGCACATTTTTTTTTGTAAGTAGCACGTGCAATGACATGGAGCTGCGATAGCGCTGCTTCCCATCACTATACCCCTCAGATTCCGCATGCATACATGATCGCAGCATCTGAGCAAAACTGTGTAAAATTAACAGAAAAAAATCATACTTGCTCGTGACGGGCCAGCCGCCACCATCTTGCTTGAAGATCTGGTGCAAAATCTCACACGGCCTGAGATGACATCGTCACAGTGGCCGGCGTGGTGACATCATATGTCACCACGCACGGTATTTCGGCCAAGATCTTCAGTCAAGATGGTGGCGGCCAGCCCGTCACGAACGAATGGAGGATGTAAGTATTTTTTTTGTTTTTTAACTTTCAGGTTAAATCAATTTACGGAACATATGTGCTGTATGTGGTGAACATGTTGCCAAAGCATAATGTTAACCTTGTCTTAAGGTAGCCACAGATCTATTCCTTCCCACCTCCCTGAACCATGTGTACTGTACATATTTTTTTTCAATGGGCAGGGGTAAACAACCCGTTATAGACACCTCAGGTAGTTGTTTATCTTCATTAAGAACAAAGGAGGTGTTGACTTTTAACATGCCTGAGCCTTTTTTTCTCTGAAATCTGCTGAATGAACGTTAAGCCTAAAATCTAATATATGTTCTAACACTATTCCTGCAGCAATTGTGGGTTTGGCTGATGTTAGTTTAATGTGCTTGCTCAGCTTTACACTGGATCAACCAATTCCTTGCTAATGCATTTTAAATACAAAAAATCATGTGCAATGGCATTGACTGATCACTAGACAGCAGAACTACCCCTTTTTTGGGGTGGTATCATGATGTTTTTTGTATAGGCTTTTTCAGCCTGAGATTGATATATACAATAGATGGTATTTTGCTCTTTTTTCCTTCCTATACTTTGGGCCCTGTAACATTATCCTGTATGGCATGATATACCTTTGACCGTAAATGTTGGGGAGGAGTAGTCTTTATTTGTTATGGATTAGGCCATGTGTGTGTGTGTGTATATGTATGTATGTGTGTGTGTGTATATATATATATATATATATATATATATATATATAATATATATACACTAGCTGAAGGACCTGGCTTCGCCCGGGTATATTTAATCTATTTAATTTAATGTTTGTGTATGTGTCGTTAAAAGATATCGAAAGTGACCTCTACAGTGCCCGCCCCTTTAACAGAAACATCCACAGCGCCCTCCCCTTTAAATGTGACCATCACAGTAGCTAGGGTGGCCACTGTCTCCACCCCAGAAAGCCGGACCTCACCGGCCATTCCCGCAAACGTGAAGCAGCGCCCCCAGTCCCCATGAAGCCACAACACTAAAAATGAGGCCACGACCCCTGGCTCCATGAAGACACGGAGAAGAAGCTATCTGAGCGTGAGCTACTAAAAGGGTGGACATCCCTGTGTCTGTCCAAGCACTGCACCGGACGGAGAACAGGGAGCCAGAAAACTGGACTGTCCAGCCTAAAGCCGGATATCTGGCCATCAGCCTGCCTCTAGGGGGGCAGAGGTCCAGTTTTAGGCTGTACATTCTGGCTTTCAGACTCCCTGTCCACCGTCCAGCGCAGGGCCTGGACAGACACAGGGATGTCCACCCTTTCAGTAGCTCACGCTCAGACAGCTTCTCCTCTGTGTCTTCACGGAACCAGGGGGTGTGGTCTCGCATTTAGGGGTTTGGCTTCATGGGGACCAGTGGCATGGCTTCACGTTGGGGGGAGGCTGGACAGTCTGGCTTTCAGACTCCCTGTCCTCTGTCATGCGCAGGGCCTGGATGATCACACGGTTGTCCTTTTGAAAAGCTCACTCTGAGACAGCAGTACTGTGCAGTCTAAGCATGAGCTGCAGGGAGAAAGTCACCCGCCCTCCCTCCCCTGCAGCGGACAGAAGTTGATTTTTGCAATCCCTGTCAGCTGCGGAGTGAGAGGGGGCATGACCTGACCAGGTTGAGGGCGTGACTTAGTGGGACCTGGAGGTGGGGCTTTTAAGTCCTTCTTTTGAGGGGGGCCTGAATTACAGGTTGATGCCATAGTAATTTACGAGGAGGAAACACAGTGGGTAGTAGTAGAAGAAAACATCTTTTATTACTACTGAACGGTAAATATGTGAAATTTACGTTATATGAGATAATGATTGATGATGGGTTAGTCTAAAACATAAGTTATATTTATGGTAACCAGAATACCTCTTTAACAGTGTCATCCACAGCACTCTGCCCATTTAAAGCAGACCTACAGCAGTGAACTGGCTGTGTTGTTATGGATACCTGTTGTGTGTGGAGACTAACTGCCTGTGAGCTTCTATTGGCTGATAAGGGTCATGTGACCAGGCTTCTATTGGCTAATGCATTTTTTGGGAATATCTCAGGAACGGTACGTCCTGGAGAGCTGAGACCTGTTCTAAAACCTTCCCGGACACCTGTTGTACCTGTGTGCCAAATTTCGCGATTGTAGCTGCGATGGTGCGGATTCCTTTAGCGGACACACACACACACATACACTCAGCTTTATATATTATATATATTAATCCTGCAGATCTTGCACAAGACTGACTTTTCTGTACCGGCTATGTGAAAAACAAAATAAAATTAAACAGGTGTTGCTCACACAGAGGTAGGGGCAGCTGAGTTCTGGCACATTTTGAGCCTACCCTCACGGTATTAGTGGCATCACCAGTTCTTGAGCTAACCACAATAGAAGCATTTCTGGCCCTGGCAGTTCTTTTGGAGGTTTTGGCCACACATTGCCTTCACACTTTATTTCCACCACAGCCACCACTCTTTTCCTCAGGTGTTTCCTACTGCTCTTCTACCTCAGCACCCCAATTTGGCTCCTAGATCTTGTTCAATACAAAATTTTCAGAATCCTCACCCTCCCTGACGCTTTTATCAAACTGTAAGATAGCATAGTGGGCTCCTTGGCCCCCTTTCCAATTCCCTGCTACATTATGTCTTTGCCCAGAGTGCCACTGTGGTTACCACTGTCACAACTGCCAATACCATGGCTACTGGTGCAACTTTTACCACCACAGCCACCAACACAGCTATACATAAGGACCCCCATCTATTCCTGAACGTCCTCCTAAGAGCAGTCCAAAGCCTAACTGCTCACATAAGTCATGAATAGAGATGAGTGAATCTATTCGCCGCTTCGTAGATTCGTATCGAATCTTGGGATTTTTCAGCTGCAAAGCGAATCCGAATATTAGGTGATTCGCTTTGCTTTTGTACGCATTCGCTACGTAGTGTGTCCTATAAATTATACACTATTCTACGTATAATTTAGTTACTCTATATGCTGTCGCTTACAAATTCAATTCAGTGATGCAGACTTTTCCCTGGTAGTTCCGCCCCTTTCTCAAGCGCGGGAGGATGACGAGGCAACTCAGGAAATTAAGTTGCGCATTCGTGCGCCTCATCCCTTTTTCCCCCTTTTCAGGTTATGTGGGGAGCCCCTTGAAAGAGGGTTTTTTAAGGAACCTTTGCTGCTTTTTTTTTTTTTTTTTTTTTTTTTTTTTTACCCATTTGGATTACAATTTTACCTATGTGGATTATAAATTGCGACTGAGTTTGGGACTCTGCTCCAGTTCTATGACAAGCGTCAGAAGAAAAGAGACTTAAACGTGTCCGTGAGCATACTAGCTAGGTGATATTTAAAATTTTTATATTATACCTATAATAATGTATTTGCACTTTACCATATATATCTCGAATATTCGCTCTGCCTCTGAGGAATGCACGCCGCGGCCTCTCCTCGTACGTGCCTGCGTATTACGTAATCGCTTAGACAATAGTACGCTGATATTCGTAAGCTATTTGTATGCTCATGCGTACATCTTCTAAGAAGTTGCGTACATTTTGTAAATGAACGTTCGTTATTAGTGAGTGAATGTTCGCTAATAGCACATAATAACATATATTTTGTATGCAAATACAACGAATCTATTAGTCGAATATACGAATTTTTGGAAAAGTTCGGTGAATGTTCGGCGAATGATTCGCTCATCTCTAGTCATGAACAAGGAGACTCTCTTGAGTGTCTGTCTGCCTTAAAGGGGTTTTCTCACATCAGTAAGTGGCATTTATCATGTAGAGAAAGTTAATACAAGCCACTTACTATTATAGTGTTATTATCCATATTGCTTCCTTTGCTGCCTGGATTAATTTTTCTATCACATTATACACTGCTGGTTTCCATGGTCCCGGCCACCAGAGGCTGATGCTTTTTTCTATAGTGTGCAAGCATGACCACCACTAATAGAATACAGGGTGGTCTGTAACCATGGAAACGAGCAGTGTATAATGTGATAGAAAAATCAATCCAGTCAGCAAAGGAAGCAATATAGATAATAACAATACATTAGTAAGTGGCATGTTTAAACTTTTTCTACATGATAAATGCAACTTACTGAAGTGAGACAATCCTTTTAAGGCATGGTGGGTTTTGTTGCCTCTTCTTAGGACAAAAGAAAAACACAGTTTATAAAAAAAAACTATTTCTCTACACCTTTTAAACCTGTAAATGCTATTAGGCAGGAAAAAAACAGTGGAAGATTTGTATACTATGTTATTTACGTGTCACGAATAAAACAAACAGAAAGAAACAAAAACTACAAGACTGAGAAAAAAAGGACTAGACTAGAAAACACAAGAAAAAAGAAAATACACTGAGAAGAAACAAACTAAGGCCTTATGCACACGGCCGTTGCGGCGGCCGGGACGGATCGAGATCCATTCAACTTGAATGGGTCCGTGATCCGTCCGTACCATAAAAAATAGAACATATTCATTTTTACGGTGCGGAAGCATGGACAGAAACACCACAGAAGCACTCTATAGTTCTTCCGTGGGCTTCCGATCCTTGCTTTTGCTCCACACCACATCTCCAGGATTGCGGACCCATTCAAATGAATGGATCCCCATCCATGATGCGGGGTACAGGTGGTAGGTGGCCGTGTATTGCGGACCCACTGTATGTGGGCCACAATACGGCCATGGCCAGGCAATGGCAGTGTGCATAAGGCCTAAGAATAGAACAAGATGCTATAGTATACATGGATTACTGGATTCAAATATGCAGTTCTTTTGATATAACTAGCAACCTGGTGCAGAATCCAGAAATGTTTAAAAGGAATCTGTCAGCTCTGAAACACCCTCCAAACTAGAGTAAGTGGTGTATAGTGTAAGTGACATTGAGTCCGGTTATGTAATTTTTATCTTCATACTCACTTCCATTCTGACTCTGTGCTCTGACAAACCTACAGTAAAATGCACTCAGTGGACTCCAGTGCTCCCTCACATAATGGAGAGGACTCAAAGAAGAGTCCTCTCAATGTATTTTACTGCTGGCTTGTGGGAGCACAGCGTCGGAATGGAAGCGACTACGAAGATAGAAATTACATAATCAGATTCAGCATCACTTACACTATACACCGCTTACTCTAGTTCAGGGGGCTGTTTCAGAGCTGACAGGTTCCCTTTAAAGAAAGGCTAATCAATCAGGAGAACCTTTCCAGATGATAGATGTGAGATCCACCAAGCAGAAAGGAGAAGATTCCTACTGATCATAACAGGTTGGTCATACGACTTTGGAAAACAATGTCCTAAAGACTAATATTTTTTTGTGTATTTATTCTCTATTAATATTTAGTGCCATATATCAATGTCTGTTAAAACTGGTAGAAGAAATGGACATTTATTGCCTTATGGAATTTAACATTTCACTGAAACTGTCCATACTGAAAAATAAACTCCTCTTCACTGCCATCAACGCCACAGTAAATTCAGAATATAAAGTGTTCTATCTATATTTCCTGGATTGGCAAATTAAATATAAATTCCTGTGTATTTATTTTATAAATGCACATATTTATCTCCCAACTGATCTGTCAGCATGTCATTCTCCATTAGGGATAATGTGTCGCTCTTTTTCCTTCTATCACATCACCATTCAGAGTCGATGACAGAATGAAGCCATGGGAGGATTGTACAATATTTTAGATCTATTAAAATACGACAAATGGTGAAAGGAATCTTCATAAGAGGCCTCCTTGTTTCTTGTCGGTTTGATTTTAAGGACATGAGAAAAAAGCAAAATGCTTTCTGCAATCACCTCCTAGACAACGCTGGATATAAGCAGATGCAATTTGTCACTCGGGTGAAATTGACAAGATTGTGTGAATGCTATAGGCAAAGGCAATAGCAAAGAGGTTACTCAATCAGCCAACCGTTCTCTATCTTTGGGGAATGGCTGAACTTGCTGTCTGTGCAATCTCAGACTTTTTTGGACAAAAAATATATGAATCTCATGAATCATGGTTCGGACAGAGAAGTATCTAATTGCCTGCTTGGTTCCAGTCTCTGGGTGATTGAAACAACCTGGAAACTGATAGTGAGTGGCTGACACGGGAGACAAGGGGGTGAAGGGAGAACATTGTGCTACAGATCCGAGTGCTCTAAGCCAGGAATAAGGGCAGCATGTAGAATTGGATTTGTTGACAGTAACAAGAGACATAGTAATGTAAGACTGGAGAACAAAGCTTTCAGCTGGTCTATAGGATGAGGATAATCAGATACAGTTTAAAATGCATACCCTGGAGATGGAAGTTACTGGTTATCCTGGTCTGCAGACCTTTTCAAATAGCAATAAATCACTAGAATAGGTGTTTCAAGTAAGGTGTGCCAAATTTATTACTAACATTGGTGCATCTGTTACGTGACTATAGTCCATGGCCACTTAGGAAGTAATGTCATCTCCTTGGCAGATGCATTTGAGGTGGCAGGGGGCATCACATTGGATTATTGAAACTGAACTAGATTTTAAAGGAATAATTCAATGCCTTACCTCTTCCTACATATGCCGCAAGCCCCAGAGGAGCGGGAGAAGGGGGTGGCAGTGGTATCTAACTGTAGCTACAGTTGGCCAGTTGAGTATATGTACTAACAGCCCTGGCACCACCAATATCAGCTCCTTTCTCTTCTTTTGTATATACATATATGTAAATGTCAAAAGCTACATCTGACCCCCTCAGCTTTGTATTTTTTAAAAGCTCTGTTTTGTCATTTATTGCCCTTTTTACAGTAGCTATAAGCCATGTGAGGTTTCATTTTAGCCGTTTATACTTGTTACCTACAGGATTACATTTTGCAGTGTAATTACCCAATGTGAATTTAAAGCTTTCCCATGTATCCTCTGTATTATTATGTGACAATAGATACTCCCAGTCTATGCCCTGAAATGCTGTTCTCAACTCAGAGAAATTGGCCTTTTTAAAAGTCTTTGATTTTTTCCCTCCCAGCTAGAGTTTGCTTTTTTATAATTTTGGGGAATGTAATTATATTGAGGTCACTATTACAAAGTGTTTCACTAACAGTAACATTTCCAACTAGCTCTGCTTCATTAGAAATTACCAGATCCAACAGAGCATCAGCACCTAGTAGGATCTTCTACAAATTGTCACATTAAGTTGTCCTCCAGAAAGTTGAGGAATATTCTTGCCTTTCCAGTTGAGGCAAAACCAGGACCCCAGTCAACATCTGAGAAGTTAAAATCTCCCATTATGACCACTTTACCATGCTGTACAGCCCACTCTATTTAGTTAAACAGCTGTGATCTTTGAGATCTTAGGGGGTCTACAGATTACACTAAGTATTCTTTTTTTTTTTTAGAGTTTATTTCCTTTTATAATTCTACTGATAAGGTTTCAATATCCTCACCATCCTCACCCACAATTGCCTCTTTCACACTTGTCTTCATATTACTCCTCACATACAGGCACACACCACAGACTTTTCTATTGGCCCTGTCTTTCCTAAAGAGCATAAAACCCTGAATATTAACAACTCAGTCATGTGAAGAGTCTAGCCATCTCTCAACTACATCTAGCCACACCAACTACATCTATATGCCCCTCTAGTTTCATAGACAACAGCACCCCCATTTTGCTTGCTAAACTTCTGGTATTTGTGGAAATACATTTTTATTCACTATTTTATTTTCCACATTCATTTGCCTGAAAGCAGGGGCGTAGCTATAGGGGGTGCAGAGGTAGTAGTCACTACCGGGCCCAAGAGCCTGAGGGGGCCCAAAGACCCATGTGCCGCATAAGAAGACACCAGCATTATAGAAAGTGCATGATGGTTAAGGTAAACATCTGGCTGAAGGGAAGGGGTTAGGTCAAGAATTTGACATTGGGGGAATGGCATTTCAATTCTTGCATCAGGCAGCACGAAAGCTATGTGCTACCCTGACCCTTGCCATAAAGCACTGAGGGAAGGAGGGCCCAAGCTGAACTCTTGCACCAGAGCCCATGAGCCTTTAGCTACGCCCCTGCCTTAAAGTGAATATTTGAGTTTTTTTTGGGGGGGTAGCTGTTTTATATTGTTGGTTTGTAAAAGTTTTATATTGCCAGCAACTCTGTTTTTCATGGGTGTACAGTTATGCCCAGTCACCTTCCTACTGCCATCTTGCTTGAAGATCTGGAGCAAAATCTCACATGGCCCCGAGTTGACGTTAATCATGCTGCACTGGTTTTCGGCTGAGATCTTCAAGCAGCATGGCGGCCGGCCTGTTGCAAGTAAATGGAGTAGGTAAGTATGTTTTTTTTGTTATGTTTTTCGCATTATTTCATGTTAAATCGATTCACTACCACAAAGAACGAGGCAATTTGTCTTCGTGGCAAATCGAAGTTATCCTGAAATTTGGATCGAAGTCCACTCAACATTAATAGTGCCCTGCCTTTTAGGTTTCTCTGCCTCAAAATACAGTATATCAGTACTGTATTTTAATAATTCATCTAAATCAATGCAGAGGGGTAGAATTCGCTCCTGCAAAATGTCACTGTAACCTGGAAGAATTCTTAAATATCATGCAGGCTATGTAAGGTCCATCAGACTCATGAGTTTATTATTCTATTGATAGATGCAAATTGGTTGATATTTAGAAATACGTTATACTGCATTGTGTTCTCCAAATTTCTTTGGAACAGATTTATGGTTTGATTGTATGTGTAAATTCTGATAAATCTGCAATCCTTATGCAAACAATCTCAGCAATGACATCTTTATTTCCAATGAATGTGTCTATGTAATACCAGTTCCACAATCTTTAGCTTTGGCTGATGGAATAATTCATGAACAGGCCATCACCTCGATTAACTAAACACACATTTTCATAGGATCAAACTTAACACCTAAACGTAAACGAAAAAGTCCTCACCTTTCCATTATCCTCAAAACTCCCTGAAAAAATGCTGTGAAGCTCTCCATGAACTACAGTGTATTTGGAAAGCCTTCAGACCCTTTAACTTTTTTACATTTTTTACATTTTATGTTGAGGCCTTATTTTGCTTCATTAAACAAAAGAAATCAAGTTTTCAACCTTCAATCTGAGCTCAATAACTCATAATGAGAATGTGGAAACAGAATTTTAGAAATTGCTAATTTATTAATAGGTAAAAACTAACATTTTGCATGGAGAGAGCATACAGAGCTGTGAAAAAGTATTTGCCCCCTTACAGATTTATTTAGTTTTTGTTAATTTGTCACACATAAATGTTTCAGATTATCAAGCAGATTTTAATATCAGATAAAGATAACCTGAGTAAATTCAAAAAGCAGTTTTTAAATGATGATTTCATTTATTAAGGGGGAAAAAGCTATCCCAAACAACCTGGCCCTATGTGAATAATAAGCCCCCAGGAATAAACTGTGATTCACCACATTTTTTGGAAAACTGAGTTCAATTTCACTAGCCGCACCCAGGCCTGTCTACTGCCATAACTGTAGAATCAAGAAATCAATTAAATAGATTCTGTTTGACAACAAGAAATAGGCCAAAAGATCTCAAAAAGCAATACATCATGTCCAGATCTAAAGAAATTCAAGAAAAGATGAGAAAGAAAGACACTGATATCTATCAGTCTGGAAAAAGTTACAAAGCCATGTCTAAGGCTTTGGGACTCCAGTGAACCACAGTGAGAGCTATTATCCACAAATTTAGAAAACATTGAACAGTGGTGAACCTGCCCAGGAGTGGCTGGCCTACCAAAATTACTCCAAGAGCGCATGGATAACTCATGCAGGAGTAGAGATGAGCAAATCTATTCGCCGCTTCATAAATTCGTGTCGAATCTTGGAAATTTTCTCCTCCAAAGCGAATCCGGATTTTTTCGGATTTGCTTCATATTATTCATAAATCTTTGGAAAATTTTGAATGCTAATGATACGTACAATATGTATGAAACATACGAAGTGTACGCATTCTGTGTGAGGCAGGAAAATGATGATACGCCCCAGCAAGAGCGGGAAAGTGAAGATACGCCCCCCTTAGAACTGGAAGAAAAAAAACAGCCAGGCCCACCGGGATCTAATTATTTGCACCTATAGGGAGTGAAGACTCCTCCATCAGTACTCCACCCTCCTCTGAACCAGTTTAGACTAGTGCTGAACACTGAGCAAGTAGCAAGCATGGCTAAAGAGCATCGTTAGGGGGTTCTTCATCATCAGGCGGCTGGTGCGTATGCTGTGGCTGAAGTGGCTGCTGTGGCTCATGCGATGGAGGCGGCTGGAGTGTCCACTTCGCTACGCAGGAGATGATCCATGACAACACCTTCCATGAGGCAGAACCCGATTGTGCCACCATCGGTGACGGCCCATGCGCAGATCCTCTGGGACTATAAAAATGCTGTTGAGGACTGGGTCATCCAGGTACTGGACCACCCTAGGCCAGGAGATCCTGCATTGGAACGCTGAAAGGGAAAGGTCCTGTGGCTTTCTGTTGAGAGAGGGTCTGGCTTCCTGGCAGACGATGAGGACGGAAAGGAGTATTTTGTGGGCCGCAGGTCCGTGAAACGGTCGTACCTGCCACAACCTCCTCACAGCCTGTATGTGGGGGATCAGGTGGAGTACACCCCCATGGCATCTCTGAAAGGCCCCTTTGCGACCGGGGTTACCCTCCTTTCAAAGCCGCTAGTACCTACAACAGAACCTGAAGTGTGGCTGGATGAACCACCAGGTCCAGGACGCTTGCGCTGCCTTCAGGAGTCCCCAGATGGCATTCTCTGGTTCGAGGAAAAGCCACAGCCAGAGCCTCTGATTCCTGGACTTCCAGCACCACCACAGTCCTTTCAGCTGGGTCAGCTGATGACAACATTGTTTACGTTCCAATCCACGGTCATCCACCAATACCAGCTGCCGTGGAAGATGAAGCCAGCAGAAGCAAGGGAAACTGGGGCTACTTCCATGGATGCAACCTTGCCAGTACCGCTGCAGCCGGAAGTCCTTGCTGTCCCGGCAGGAGCATCCGGAAAAGCGCAAATGGCTGCAGCGCTCACCAGCGTCACCACCACCCAGACCTGGTCAAGTCCGAATTCCGGAAGAAGAGGGCACTGGAGTTCTACTACGGCAGCGAGCGTGGCCTACAAAAGGCAGGAGCATCCTCTGTCGTTTAGCAGCAGTTCCAGCAAGGAGGACTTAAGTTCCCTTATCTGAGGAACCATTCTACTGGCTGGGTGATTTAATCGACACCTCAGGAAGAAATTCAGCAAATATTCGGCGAAGCGAATTTTGGATGATTCACTCATCTCTATCCAGGAGGTCACAAAAGTACCCAGAATAACATCTAAAGCACTGCAGGCCTCATTTGTCTCACTTAAGGTTAGTGTTAAGTGCAAAAATGGTATCTATAGGAGAATTGCAACGCGAAAACTACTGCTGACCAAAAAGAAAACACAAGCCTGTCTCACATTTGCCAAAAAACCTCTTGAGAATCCCCAAACCTTCTGGGAACATTTATTATATGGACTTTTTGGAAGGTGTGTGTCATATTACATCTGGCATAAAACAGCATTTCAGAAAAATAACATAATATGTCAAACATGATGGTGGTAATGTGATTTTCTGGGGCTGCTTTGCTGCTTCAGGACCTGGAAAACTTGTTGTAATTGATGGAACCATGAATTCTACTCTCTACCAGACAATCCTGAGGGAGAGTGTTAAGCTATCAGTTTGTGACCTTAAACTCAAGCATACTTCGGTTCTGCAGAAGGATAATGATCCGAAGCACACCAGCAAGTCCACCTCTGGATGGCTGACAAAAAAGCAAAATTAAGGTTTTGAAGTGGCATAGTCAAAGTTCAGAGTCATTTTTCAAGAGCATAATTTGTTTACTTTTACTTTTGTTTATAGGCCCTTAGGTTTACTTTTACACCATCTTTTTTTGAAGCACCTTGTATGATGTTTCTTTTTTAATTATGTTCCACTGTTTTTGCATCTTTTGCTAAGAGACACAGATAAAATAATTGACAACTGTAAGGCTAGTCTCTCCAGCATAACATAAGCCAGCATGCTTCTGCATGACACAGAAATGTGCAGCACATGTGCTCTGTTCTTAATGTGCAATCTTATTAAGGTTCATCAAATCTGTCCTCCTACCACATGTTACATAGCTCTAATAGAGATTATGCATTGAAATCTAAGTGGATTTAGGAAAGCATATTATGGCTGTCTGTACAGTAAATCCATGGAGGGATTATCCCTGCTGCAATGGCATTATCCATTCAGGGGCAGGGCTAAGCAGGTTCTCTTTGTTTTGTTCTACAAGGCTTTTCTGTTGCATTAATGTCATCCAAAGCAATTAAGGCAATTCGGGCACAAAATTAAGAATTTCTAAAGCACTGGTCAAGGGCTGTTATAAAAAGCAAAACCTTTAAGTCTTATTTGAACATATTCAGTGTTAATGGTAACATGGTGAAAATAGGGAAATTGATTTAGTAAAGGGGAAGCCTTGACTTGACTAGCATTTGGTGGAGAAGACACCAGTAGTTGCCCACTACTGACATTTGCACAGTTACATAACAAAACATCAAGCTTTCATATGGTACCAAATTCATTTTTCAATTCCATCTGGAAGGGGCAAAGCCAGGAACTTCTCAGTTTTTGAAGACTTGGAAGACAATTAGGAACCTTGGGTCTGCCCCTTAAACAGTGCATTAAAGAGTACCTGAATACTGAACTTATTATAGCCAACATCATGTTATTTTTATAGCCAACATCTTTTAGATGTTTCTACCCCTTCATGATTTAGCAGACATACATAGGGTATCATGACAGGAAATTTAGCATTTTGTTATAATACCTTTTAATGGCTAAATGTTAAACATAGGCTTTAGAGAATAGAACAGGTCTCTTAAGGTCTCTCTTACAGAAGGTCTCTTAAAAAAAGAATGGTATAACAAAATATCTAAAGAAACACATATCTCTTATATATATATATATATATATATATATATATATACAAATTAATTTCTGTATGTTGCCTGTCCGTCTGTCCGACTGGAACATTGTGCATCAATCTTGAGATATTCACAAAAAATTTAAATATAGCACGATCACATGACTCATATTAGCCAATAAAAGTTTGCAGGTCCTTCAGTCATATCCTAATTGACATACATACTATTACATGATCCTTATAGACCAATACAAGCTTAAATGTCCTTTAGTCTTCACCTCACTGACATACACACAGTTTTACACCAGGGTTCTATAACAACTCAGCCTTTTTTCTTTACTGTTTTAGGTCACTGTTAAAAGGGGGTACTGCTAAGGAGTTCACTATTAAGGGGACAGGATGCTGTGGAGGTCACTTCTTAAGGAAGCGGGGCACTGTGGAGGTCACAGTTAAGGGGGTAGGGCACTTTGGAGTTCACAGTTAAATGGGGTGGGGTGCTGTGGAGGTCACTGTTAAGGGGTTATGGTGCTGTGGAGGTCACTGTTAAGGGGCTATGGTACTGTGGAGGTCACTGTTAAGGGGCTATGGTGTTATCAAGGTCACTGTTATGAGGAACACTGTGGATTTCTTCCAACCATGCATGCAGACATTAAATAAACTTACAAAGACAGCTCATTCTGCTAGTACAATATACAGAAAAGAAAAGAGGAGTGTTATAATAGATGGGCATAAAGAAAATAGAACGTGCTTAGAGTTAGGGTGGTATTACACTGCCTGATGTTCAGACTGGACAAGTACCTATCGATGATAAATCTGTCAATTGGTGCTTCTTTGCCTTGCCTTATTACACTGGCTTATGCAAAGCATTTGGGGGAGGAATGATAGCTACCATGATTAGTCCTCCACATTCAGTATCTTGATTATTAGTAGCGCATCCACTAAAGCTGTAAAAATGCATGTAATATGCTAAAACAACTCATGAGGTTAATATGGCATGTGTGAAGGTGGCTCTAGAGTATACTCACAGAATGCAGACATTTTTGACCAACCAGATCATCTATGCAGATGCTGCTTATATAACCTCATTTATATGAAGATAATTGATTTTCAGCCGCTGAAATTTCTGCAGCAAATCTGCCCTGTGCACACCATCAGGGGCGGTCTTGGCATTTCTGGGGCCCTAAGCGAAGTTATGTCCGTGGGCCCCCACCCCCCAATGACGCGTCACGCCCCTGATGACACGCCCTCTGATGACACCCCCCCCAATGGCACGCCCCCCCACACATCAAAGACTGGGACTAGAGCATGCTCGGGTGGAATTTGCGTGCGCTTTTTCAAATCTGCACGCTAATTCATATGCATATTTTAGTATGTACACTAATGTGTATGCATTTTATAAATTAGTACGCATTAGCGTACTAATTTATAAAATGAGTACGCATTCGGACAAATGCAGTACGTGACAGCTGGGCGGTCGGTCTTGGACACCAGCACAAGAGCGGAGCGTGGGGGCCCCCTTGGACGTCGGGGGCCCTATGCAAATGCATAGGATGTTACCGTGAAGTTTGGTGAGTGGGCATAATCACGCATTTGCAAATATGTGTAACTAAGGACTTCCTTTTTTATCTTTAGTCGGCATAGCGCCACATATATCCAGATTTACTTTTACTCCTATTGCTTATTACATGTTGTGCAACTATATATCCATATATCTTTGTATTTCTATAATTTTGCTTTATGGATATGCACTTATGAAAATATATATATATTTATCGCTGGTCCGAATTTTCTATTGTTATATATAATGGGCCCCGCAAACCCTTTTGGACCTAGCGACGCCCATTCACCCAGGACTTCCTGATAGGATTCCTATTTAGCTGGTTCCACACACCCTGAATAATGGAGACTTGGATTTAGTCTGAACAGAGGCATAGATGAGTGTAGGGACCCACTCCACAGGAAGTTACCGTGAAGTTTGGTGAGTGGGCATAATCACGCATTTGCAAATATGTGTAACTAAGGACTTCCTTTTTTATCTTTAGTCGGCATAGCGCCACATATATCCAGATTTACTTTTACTCCTATTGCTTATTACATGTTGTGCAACTATATATCCATATATCTTTGTATTTCTATAATTTTGCTTTATGGATATGCACTTATGAAAATATATATATATTTATCGCTGGTCCGAATTTTCTATTGTTATATATAATGGGCCCCGCAAACCCTTTTGGACCTAGCGACGCCCATTCACCCAGGACTTCCTGATAGGATTCCTATTTAGCTGGTTCCACACGCCCTGAATAATGGAGACTTGGATTTAGTCTGAACAGAGGCATAGATGAGTGTAGGGACCCACTCCACAGGAAGTTACCGTGAAGTTTGGTGAGTGGGCATAATCACGCATTTGCAAATATGTGTAACTAAGGACTTCCTTTTTTATCTTTAGTCGGCATAGCGCCACATATATCCAGATTTACTTTTACTCCTATTGCTTATTACATGTTGTGCAACTATATATCCATATATCTTTGTAATGCATAGGATGTGTGGTGCCCAAGACGGCCCCTGCACACCATAGGGGTTTATTCATATAAAGTTATGTAATGACTGGAGTTTCTCTAAGTATCCTGCTCTATTCCACTTCTATCTCATAAACTCTCTACTAGATCTCCTAGGGTTTTGGATATTTTGCTGGGATTCCAGGTGTCAGTGAAAGTGTGATTTATGCAGGAATGGCTTAACCTTCTCCCCAGACCTGAGGGCTTGTATTGATTAGATTAGGCCTCTGCGATCAGTGGGATGTTTAATGATTTTCTTTTTCTTCCATTCTACAAAGTTCATCTAGAGTTGTTCTATGATTTTGTTAACTCTATCATATTTACAGTGTTCTGTTGGAGAAATGAGCATCCCTTAGTCCTAAGCTATGGATAATTATAGTGTAAACTCCCCCTCTTAAATCACAAATCTATCCTATATACACAAAGAGACGTTAAATTGACATTTAACACATCACTTCCCATGAAAATGTCAAGTTAAAGTACAGTACACCTGCGAGAAATGTAGACAAGATGGAAGTTCTAGTGGTGATTGCAGAAGTTGTCACTTCACTCACAGCCGCTGGGTCCTCCCATACTCCCAGTGCTGGTACAGCAATCAGAGGGTCCACAGGATAGGAGGAGTAGTAATGATTTCTCCCAGAGCATACCCTGAGTGGAGTCTCCTGGTTGAGGGAAGGTGTGGTGCCCTTGATGGTGAGGTGCAAAATGACAGGCAGGAGACATTTACTTGAATAGTAGATGAACAACACTTCCACACAAGATGGAAGCACAAATCTTAGTAGTTCCAACAAGCTGTGGCTGAATCATGAGTTTCCTCCAGAGTTCTCTCTGAATACATCACGTAACTTCTCATAAAATATCCCAGTGTTAACTACTAGCAGTGTCCTAGTGGGTCACTGCAAATGTCTGCTGCATTTTGGGATGTAATGTGTTACACGTCAAGTTACTGTTTGCTATATGTGTAAATAGGTAATACGATTTTTGGGTCCAAATATACATTGTAAGGCCAATTATTGGGAGTGAATGTTCCTACAAATTCTTATTCCTGAAAAATCTGCTACTTATCACCCCACGAGAGCAACTGCTATTTTGTTGGGTGATCTGATTGTTTATCTGGCACAAGAAATCATTGTTTGTCACAGCAGATTTTTCTGTGTAAACAGGGGTTTACTTCTGATAGATAATGAAAATGTATAGGGATGAACATGTGAAGTAAGGACTGTCAATAAATAATTGGCATATAACATATGTTCCACTTTATAAGGCATTCACCCCATGACACCACCCCACCCCCCCGAAAAAAAAAATTGAGGGAGAACGGCAATGTGTCTTATAAAGCAAATACTAGTGAGAGTTTCCATTATGGGAATGCTCACTAGTATTTAGGAGTCTTGAGAAGTGGGGAGTGAAGCGCGGCTAGTGCTGCTGGTACTCACCTCTTCCTGATCATCTCCATTGCAGTGCATGGCGCTGCACTGTCCTGACTGCGTACACCATCAGGACGTAGTATGCGCACTATACCCTGATGCTGCACAGTCAGGTGACAGTGCTGTGAGGGCCCATAGAAGATCAGGGAGCGCAACTGCAGCAGAGACCCCCTAGTCTGTTATGGGCATCTGATCTGAAAACTGACATCTGACATATGAGTGTGATCTGACATGGGGGGTCTGATCTGAGATCTGACATGGGGGGTCTGATCTGAGGTTTGATATGGGGGTCTGATCTGAAGTCTGATATGGAGGTCTGATCTGAAGTCTGAGGGTGTAGCTTTGGGATCTGATGAAGATTAGGGCGGTCTGTTTTGAGGCCTGATGAAAATTACATTTTTTTTTTCCCTTTTTTCCTCCTCTAAAACCAAGTTGTGTCTCATCATCAGCAAAAAAAATATGGTATCTGTTAAATTTTCCAATGGAAACAAAATAATATCTGAAAAAAAATGCTTTCTATGGATGTTTCCATTTTATAGTTAAAAGCCAATAAACATACAGATGTGGCAAACTTTAAATTGGAAAATAATATATACTGTTGCAGCAAACTTCAAATTGTCATTGAAGCAAGAAAACCGATTGAACTTGTTGAGTTAAAGTTTGCTGAAATTGTGCTTTTAACGGGTAGAAATTGGAGAAATCCATTCTAAATAAAACAAATTCCTTAGAAATTTTCCAAAAACCATAGTTTCCAATCAGTCAAGTTTTTTTAGAGATTCATCCCCACAAATCACACAAAACTATGGCTGTTCTTTTACAATTTAGAGAAAGACTAACAAAAAGGACTATATTTTAATTAATTGAAAATCGGTCAGAGCAGTGTGTTATTAAACAGGCTGTCGGCCAACCGTTTACCCATAGCAATACAGTGCCTTGTGAAAGTATTCGGCCCCCTGGAACTTTTCAACCTTTTGCCACATTTCAGGCTTCAAACAAAATGATATAACATTTTAAATTTTTGGTGAAGAATCAACAACAACTGGGTCACAATTGTGAAGTGGAACAAAATTTATTGGATTATTTAAACTTTTTTTGTAATAATAGAACTGAATAGTGGTGCATGCAAAATTATTTGGCCACCTTGCATTAATACTTTGTTGTGCCACCTTTTGCTGCGATTACAGCTGCAAGTCGCTTGGGGTATGTCTCTATCAGTTTTGCACATCTAGAGACTGAAATTCTTTCCCATTCTTCCTTGCAAAACAGCTCAAGCTCTTTGAGGTTGGATGGAGAGCATTTGTGAACAGCAGTTTTCAGCTCTTTCCACATATTCTCAATTGGATTCAGGTCTGGACTTTGACTTGGCCATTCTAAGACATAGACACCTGGATATGTTTATTTTTGAACCATTCCATTGTAGATTTTGCTTTGTTTGGGATCATTGTCTTGTTGGAAGATAAATCTTTGTCCTATTCTCAGGTCTTTTGCAGACTCCAACAGGTTTTCATCCAGAATGGTCCTGTATTTGGCTCCATCCGTCTTCCCATCCATTTTAACCATCTTCCCTGTCCTTGCTGATGAAAAGCAGGCCCAAACCGTGATGCTGCAACCACCATGTTTGACAGTGGGGATGGTGTGTTCAGGGTGATGAGCTGTGTTGCTTTTACGCCAAACATATCGGTTTGATTTTGGCTTAATCTGATCAGAGTACCTTCTTCCATATGTTTGGTGTGTCTCCTAGGTGGCTTGTGGCAAACTGTAAATGAGACTTTTTATGGATATCTTTGAGAAATGGCTTTCTTCTTGCCACTCTTCCATAAAGGCCAGATTTGTGAAGAGTTCGACTGATTGTTGTCCTATGGACAGACTCTCCCACCTCAGTTGTAGATCTCTGCAGTTTATCCAGAGTGATCATGGGCCTCTTGGCTGCATCTCTGATCAGTCTTCTCCTTGTTTGAGATGAAAGTTTAGAGGGATGGCCGGGTCTTGGTAGATTTGCAGTGGTCTGATACTCCTTCCATTCCAATATGATCGCTTGCACAGTGCTCCTTGGGATGTTTAAAGCTTGGGAAATCTTTTGGTATCTAAATCTGGCTTTAAACGTCTCAACAGTATCACAGACCTGCCTGGTGTGTTTCTTAGTCTTCATGATGCTCTTTGTGCTTTAAACAGAACCCTGAGACTATCACAGAGCAGGTGCATGTATACGGAGACTTACACACAGGTGGATTCTATTTATCTTCATCAGTCATTTAGGACAACATTGCATCATTCAGAGATCCTCAATGAACTTCTGGAGTGAGTTTTCTGAACTGAAAGTAAATGGGCCGAATAATTTTGCACGCCCCACTTTTCAGTTTTATTATTACAAAAAAATGATCCAATAAATTTCGTTCCACTTCACAATTGTGACCCACTTGTTGTTGATTCTTCACCAAAAATTTAAAATGTTATATCTTTTTGTTTGAAGCCTGAAATGTGGCAAAAGGTTAAAGTTCCAGGGGGCTGAATACTTTCGCAAGGCACTGTATATTGTATGTAACTGCCTTTTTGCCATTTCTACTGCTTTCCTGATGTTGCAGATCTTGAAAGGAGGTGATAGAGTCCTAGGAGCCCCCAGAGTGTCATACATGACTTTTCAGGATATTTGGAGGACTCTTAACTGGTGTAAAAGTCAAAAGTGTTAGATACGTCAGGTTTTAATAATAATACTCAACCCTCAGACCTATTTTCCACTAAGATTTTGGTGGCTGTAACTATATATATATATATATATATATATATATATATATATATATATATATACTTTATTTTCAAATTATGGTGGAAAATAAGTATTTGGTCACCGACAAACAAGCAAGATTTCTGGCTTTCACAGACCTGTAACTTCTTCTTTAAGAGACTCCTCTGTCCTCCACTTATTACCTGTAGTAATGGCAACTGTTTGAACTTATTATCAGAATAAAACTACACTATGGTGAAGACCAAAGACCTGTCAAAGGTCAAACAAAATTGTAGACCTGCACCAGGCTGGGAAGATTGACTCTGCAATAGGCAAGCAGTTTGGTGTGAAGAAATCAACTGTGGGAGCAATAATTATTAGAGATGAGCGAGTAGTGTTCGATCGAGCCGGTATTCGATCGAATACTACGCTATTCGGCATACTCGATTTCGATCGAGTATAACGGTGATGGCGCACTTAGAATTGGTTTCCCCTCCCACCTTCCCTGGCACTCTTTTTCCACCAATCACCATGCAGGGGGGGTATGACAGGCCCGCGGAGCACGCTGGCAGCGCGAAAACAGCGTCTACATGGATTGGCTGGAAAAACCACGTGACCGCGAATATTAAAAACTCAGGTCTTCCTGCTCGTTCGCATATGCTGCGTGAACTTAGTCAGGGACAGAGGCTGGAGAAGGGAGAGATAGGTTTTAGCTGTTGGACAGGCAGGAGCGTGATTAAAAGCCCTTATCAGGGCTACTATAGTGCAGTACAGTGATAGCTTTACTACCATATACACTCTGCAGAGAACGGCTGCTGTATTCAGGGATAGCTGCTGGAGTAGGGACAGAGAGAGGCATTAGTGGTGTATTAGGTGCTCTGCTACATACCAAACTATATTTGGCACTACTGTTCTGCGTTCTTTTTGGCTGCAAAACCCTGTTATATACCTAGTGTGTATATGCACCATCTGATCTTCTGGCAGTATACGGCTGTGTACATTTTTTTTTTTTTTTTTAAATACAGTTTCTTTGGCTCTAGTGTTCTGGGTTCTGTGTGCCTGCAATACCCTTTTTGTATACCAGGTGTAAATACCCACCATCTGACCTGTTAGTACACGGCTGTGTACCTAGAAATATAAAAAAAAGGCATTTTATTTGGCACCTGTACTGTGCGTTCTGCGTGCCTGCAAAAATCTTTTATATACGTGGTGTTAATACACACCGTCTGACCTGTTAGTACACGGCTGTGTACCTAGAAATATTAAAAAAAAGGCATTTTATTTGGCACCTGTATTGTGCGTTCGGCGTGCTTGCAAAAAATCTTTTATATACGTGGTGTTAATACACACCGTCTGACCTGTTAGTACACGGCTGTGTACCTAGAAATATTAAAAAAAAGGCATTTTATTTGGCACCTGTACTGTGCGTTCTGCGTGCTTGCAAAAATCTTTTATATATGTGGTGTTAATACACACCGTCTGACCTGTTAGTATACGGCTGTGTACGCCAAATATTGTAACCAAAAAAAAAAAAATGCGGAGGGCTAGTGAAATCGGACGGTGGGCGCGGAAATGCTGTTGGGGCCTTGTTGAAGCCAGTGGGGATACAATGCGTGCTGGTGAGGGGCAGCCAGGATTCCGCTCATCAGAATCCCTGCCTTTATGGGACAG
>ONZH01001238.1:0-42431 GCA_900303285.1 Rhinella marina | reverse complement strand
GCTGTTGCTGCTCCACACGCTATTTTCTAGCTGCCGCTAACTCAAACTTATGTAATTGTGCCACTCTGTGGCCTACTCATGCTGTTCCCACTTCCAGGGTCTCTCTTTGTGCCACACTTTGGCCTACTCATGCTGCTGCCACTTCCAGGGTCTGTCATTGTGCCCCTCTTTGGACTACTCATGCTACTGCCACTTCCAGGGTCTGTCATTGTGCCACTCTGTCGCCTTCCAATTTTAACGACTGCTGCTGCCACTTCCAGGGTCTTTGATTGTGCCAATCTGTGGCCTACTCATGCTACTGCCATTTCAGGGTCTGTCATTGTGCCACTCTGTCGCCTGACGCTGCTGCCACCGCCTCCACACGCTGTCTTCTAGCTGCCGCTAGGTCTAAATTATGTAATTGTGCCACTCTACGGTATGCTGCATTTAAATTTTTATGACTGCTGCTGCCTCTCCCAGGGTATGTCACTGTGCCATTCTGTCTCATTAAAATTAGTACGACTCCTGCTGCCTCTCCCACTCTGTGGCCTTGAAATGTATTCGACTGCTGCCTCTTGCAGCTGCGGTTACGGTGCCACTCTGTGGCCTCGAAAATTGTTTGACTGCTGACTCTTGTAGCTGCTGTTATGGTGCCACTCTGTGGCCTTGAAATTTGTTTGACTGCTGACTCTTGCAGCTGCTGTTACTGTGCCACTCTGTGGCCTTGAAATTTGTTTGACTGCTGACTCTTGCAGCCTCTGTTACGGTGCCAATCTCTGGCCTTGAAATTTGTTTGACTGCTGCCTCTTGCAGCTGCTGTTATGGTACCACTCTCCTCTGCAGCAGCATGTCAGTCGTAAATTTTTGGTACATTCTGTAGTCCTATTCTATTATTCAAAGCTCAAGTACACAGGAAACCCTGTGTGTTTTGAACACTCAAATTTTTTAAAGTAAATGATTCCGGCCCCCGGGACACTAATCAATGAGCATGTGGGAGGCGAGAGGCAGGTGGTAGCTCAGCTCCCTGCAGATCGTCAGCTCAATCTCAAGATGGAACTCCGAGCTTTCTTGGCATCTTGGGTCAATACTGATACATTTTGTCACAGTCGAGGCAAAGCTGTAGCCTTTGCTGCACCTCCTTTGTTCCCGTCCGCTGGCATAACCAGCCCCTATACTAATAAGAATATATGCTACAGTTGATCTTAGCCAAAAGGAAGAGATTTTTTAGTACAGTCTGCTCTTCAGGGTATGTCATCATGCCACTCTCCGGCCTGATGCCACTGTCCCCACTGATGGCACATGCCATCTCCTAGCTTCCACTACCTCAAAATTAGGTAATTGTGCCACTCTGTGGCCTCCAAATTGTACTACTACTTCTACTGCTGCTGCCACTTCCAGGGTCTGTCATTCTGCAACTCTGTGGCCTACTCATGCTGATGCCACCTGGCCACATTGTCGTTGTGCCACTCTATAGTCTGCTGATGCTGCTGCCACTGCTATCTACAACCTGTCTTTGGGGGCTCTGCTTGTATAAGCGTGTAATAGAACAAGTTCTGTCGAAATATATGTGGAATCAGTGAATTGGTGTAAAAGGCGTGCGCTTTTGGCGCTCTAGTACGATCTTGGGCCTCTGCACGATTCTTTATAGCTGGCTCTAACATTGACCTGTAAGGCTGAGTTCAGACTTGAGTTGTTTGGTGAGTTTTGGCCCCTTAACTGCCCAAATACATAAAAGTGTGCAGCGATTCTAAGAAGCCTGTTATGTGCGTGTCACACTGGCTCACAGTGTTCTTCCACTACCACAGTAGAACACCGAGTGTACTCAAGTGCAATGCTGGCATTCACTGTAATGTTGATTTGTACGCTAATGCTACGCATTGTATGCTAATGCGTACGAATTTGTATGCTAATGCGTAAGCATTTGTACGCTAATGCGTACGCATTGTGCGCAAATGCATACAAATTCAGTTAATTAGCATACTTTTACAAGCGAAAGGAGTAAAAGAGGAGAAGTCGCGATTCTGACCTTTTTCAATTAACCAGACCCCCTCCCCTCTTCTGAGCGGGGGTGCCAGGTTTAGTCCCATTGACTAACAATATGCTCGGTTGCTCGGCCAGAGCACCTGAGCATAAGAGCACAGAAGTGCTCGCTCAACACTACTCCCTATGCGTTTTACTGCAAGGCACATTGTTCTACACCACTATCCAGGCTCTCTGCAGCCCGGAAGTAGCCGTTTTTTAACGCAATTCGCAACGAATTTATTCTGATTGAAGCAAATCTTTTCGGAAGATTCGGCTAACTAGCCGAATCGAATTTTTGAAAAATTCGCTCATCTCTAGTGGTTAACATCTGTCTGTAAGAATTTAGTTGCAGATGATGTACAAGGAAGCAACCACAGTGCATACAATAAACATTACAAATTCCAATTAAGCATTCAGGTTTGTCCCTGCTTCACCAGATACTTTGGTCCATATCGCAGCTAATTGACAACAGATGTTTACTACTGTATGTAAAAAATCTTCTGCTTATGTGTGCATATTGTGTCCGTTTATAAATGTTTGCAGGCATTTTGTGTAATATTCTGTTTGTTTTTTGTTTTTCTTGCATTACGGACAATTATATATTTTCCTTATCATTATTAGCTACAGACATTTCCTGTGGTCATATATGAGCCATTGCTTTATAATAAAGCAGTGGCCCACAACTCGTGGATCTCCAGCTATTGCAAAAGTATTTTACCAAAGCTGAAGAGCCACAGGTTGGAAATCACAAATACATTGCTGAGAAGATCTGTCCAGACACTGAAAAAAAACCTGCTATCGAAGTTTTATGCTATAGGAAAAATTGGTCCCTGTTTGTGGAGTCCCAAATAAAGGAAGTGTGGACAATCTATATACTGTATGTGAAAAAAAGGCAAAAACACTGATCTACATGAACTAAATCTAATTTATTTTAACTAGTCATATTGTTGAGAAAATGTACAGAAAAATCAGGGAAACAAAGAAACTGATTCTCAAGATTCTCTTGGATCACCAAGGAAACAAAGGTATAAAATTCCACCTTTAATTTCATTCTATGCTAAAAAAAGAAAAGAACAAAATACAGCCTGATGAAAAGTTTGAGATGTTTGTGTGAAAGATATGAATATTCCCTGAAGATATGAATATTTACTGTAGAAGTACAGATATCATTTAATTTAATGATCTCTAGGAGTTATTGCTGATGTTGCTAGAGTTTTAATTCATAATTTTATGGAAATTTATACCATTTGGCAATAATTATTTGATCCATACAGATTATTATTATTTTAATTAATCTGTAAAGGGATTGTCCAGACTATGGATACTGATGACCTATCCTCAGAATAGGTCATCAATATCAGATGGACAGGGGTCCCAGCACACTTGACGATCAGCTGCAGACTCATCTTAGTTTACCAGGTGCACTGCAGTACATTATGTATTGACTGTGTATGGTACTGCAAATGGGACAATGCTATGTGTAGTAGCACACACAGCCATCTCCATAATGTAGGAATTGTGCCTGATAAAGAGGCTGCAGCCTTTGCAAACAGGTTAGCATAGTGTTTCTGGATCTCAGACACCATATTATCTTCTACGCTATCTTAGCTCATATATTACTCTTACTTAAAAACAAAGGGGCACATTTATTAAGACTGGCATTTTAGATTTCTGTCATAATAACACCCATACAGTAGTTGGCAAAGGATCTGAAGGTGTTATGAAGAGGCACAGGCCTCTTCATAACTTTGGTGGATCCACCACTGCTTCTAAATGTAAGACATCTTCCAAGATATGACTTTTTTAGACCTGGGTGAGTGTTGAGAAATTACAGATTGTGGTGCAAAGGACCATTTTGTGATGCAATCTATGCCAGAAACATGCCTAATTTAGGCATATTTTTGTTGAATAAGTGACCCCCAAAGTACATATTTACTATATGGCAGTCATAAATTTGGTTCAACTACTATAAATTTTAGATACGACCCTGTAAAGTCTCTAAACTTGCTCAAATGCAACTATTTTAAACAGTATATTTAGGTAAAAGTCCTTGCCGAATATGGATCTCTAAAGAGTTTTTTATGAAGGTAAAGAGGCTATGTAGATCTCTGATTTGGGGATCGAGGTACCCTAGAATTAAATTAGAAGTACTGTACTACGGTATTAAGGTAGGGGGCCTGGCAGTACCAAACCCGGAGTTGGATTTTTATACTTCGCAAATGCAACACTTTAAGGGATGGGAAATAGAATGTTCTAGAGATAGGGTTTACACTACTTTGAAAAACCTCTTCAATAATGATAATTTAATATTGGTTTTGGAGGCAAGAGGTTTTAAGAAAGATATAAAGCATTTCCCAACATTATCATTAATGGATAAAATATGGTGGAAGGTCAGATCCGTACAAGGCCTTGATGGCCCTAAAATGTATATATCTATTTGGGAGACTGCTTGGTTGCCAGAATTTTATGGTCTAGAGGGTTTCTCTAGTTGTAAAAAAAGGGATTCTGACTTTTCAGCATATCTACAATGGGAATGAACTAAAACAGTTTAAGGATATACAACAGGAATTTGGGTTGGGTAATAACTATTTTTACCAGTATTTACAATTACGTCATGCATTAGAAACTCAAAGTAAAACAAAGAAAATGTCTCTAGAGCAAAACAATATAGCTTTTTTAATTTTGGGTAAGGATGGGGTAAAAGGATTAATATCAAGGGTGTATTTCCATCTTTTGAATGAATATCTGAAATCCTATCCATTAATGGTGAAGGGTAAGTGGGAGCAAGATGTAGGGCCTATATCAAATATAGAATGAAAGAAGATTCTTAGCTATATTCCATCCCTATCCTTAAGCCATATGCATAGGTTATCTCAGATCTATATAATACATAGAGTTTATAAATCTCCATCCATACTCTATAAAGCAGGAGTGAGAGTAGACTCAGTGTGTCCACAATCTCAAATGGTGGAGGCGGATATATTCCATATGCTATGGCTTTGCCCTAAAATAAAGAAATACTGGACAGATATATTGACAATAATTAATAAGGCTTATGGTACTTCTCTTCCAGAAAAACCGGTATTATGTATTCTTGGCTCTACAAGTAGACTTAGTGCGTCCTCAGTAGTTAAATTGGCGATTTTAAGGCTGTTATATCAAGCAAGGAAACTTATAGCGCAATTTTGGATAAGTGACAGAGTGCCTACTTTAAAACAATATGTGGAAAAAGTAAATAAGATTATATACTTGGAAAAGGGAATTTATGTAAAGTGTGCCCAGGTTGGATTATTTGAATGTGGGCCTTATGGCTCAAATATACTGGAGAGAGAGAGTGAGGATGGGGTTGGGGGTTTCTTCCTTTTTTTTTTTTTGCTGCACATTGGATGTGTCTGTAATTTAAATGATACTTAATGTAATCAGTGTATATGAATTTTGTTTTTCTTTCTTTCTTTCTTTCTTTCTTTCTTTCTTTCTTTCTTTCTTTCTTTCTTTCTTTCTTTCTCTTTTTCTGTATATTATGATAACATGATATAAACAATAAATTAATTAAAAATGTCCCTGTCCACATCAGTATGCAGGCAAGCAAGGCAACCTTTTCAGTTTCCTTTATGAAATGTGAAGAAAACAATTATTGAAACATAAGAATCCTGTCTAACAGGTAAACTTGTAAATTTAGACTAGACAGTCTACAGATGCACCAAATTTATTAAAGTGGCTCATGCTGGATGACAAATTTGGTGTATCTCTGAACAGGTTTGTTTAGTATTACACCATCTATTGGTTGAGCACAATTTTGACACTCAGTGATGCATCATAAGAAACATTCCTTTACCAACAGGCCAGACCCATTTTCTTCAAAGCCACATCCACTTGTTCAGCGAGGCGCAAAACATATCTAAGAAACTTGAAGTGGTTGTCCCATGACAGATACTTAACATCATCTATACAACGATCAAGAGATTGTCCGAAGGCAAACACTTCACATGATCTATACACTGATCATGAGAATGGCAGTCACATGTCCCCCATTTGAGCAGCGTGGGGGGTGAGAATGCACGTTTCTGTTTCATTTGAATTATATGAGACTGCCGTAGATAGCCGAACACTGTACCCAGCCATCTTTGTTTGTGTCATGGAATGAGTAGAGCAACAGTGCACATGCTCAAATGTGCTTCATTAAGATGTGTTAAGAAAATCACACTCTGGCATTTAGATGCAAAATTCAGTGTTTTGGTATTTATCAGATTTGCAGCAAATTCAAGTTGTGACGTTTCAGCCCATACAGAGAGCCTTCATCAGACTGTGACATAAACATAAAAGGACGTACATTAGTATACCGAGGATGACATATGGAGATAGGTACTAAGCTAATACAGCAATGGCACTATCTATCTCAAATAAGTCAATTGATAAAGCCAAAAAATATAGAGAGATCATAGCCTACAGATAAGCCATAACAGACTGGTCAATAAATTAGCCAATGATCATTAGTGCACATAGTGTGCCTCAAGATCACTCATGCAGTGAGTCAGACCAAAAAAAAAGTCAAATGTATCAGTGAGAGTCCCATGGTAGCTGATAACCGGGTATAAGGATCATAAATACTGTATAGATGTAAGGCATGGACCTACTACATTTGGTACTGTATAACAACTATTTTATGTTTCAAGATGCATTCTACTTACAGAGGCAGGGAACGGCCATAGGGTCCAATGTGACCCCCCCTTACGCAAACAGCTATATGGCCAACCTGAAACACACATACATATACCCTGACACACGCTTTACAGAACACATAGTCATATGGAAGCATTACATAGACGACGTGTTCTGTATATGGGAAGGCACCTCAGAATCATTAGAAGAATTCCACGTTTTCATTAACTCCATTTACCCAGAACTTAACTTTACTGTCACACAGGATCCCATCAACTTTCTCGACACTCACATAACCAAAAATGACAACGGCTATCTCACAACCGATCTGTACCGTAAACCTACAGATCGCAATCATCTTCTACATTTTTCCAGTGCTCATTCATACAACACCAAAAAGGCCCTCCCCCACTCTCAATTTCAAAGAGTCCGCAGAATCGTACAGGATGAAATGACCTACAACCTCAGATTAGAAGAGATGCGTTCTAGATTTAGAGACAGGGGCTACCCAGAAAAACTCTTACACACAACCTCCCGCTCTACCATAAAAAAACATCTTTCTCCAAACGTGTATCTTTTGTACATACATTTCATCCGTGCGCTAAAAAGGTGGAAAACATCATTCAGGGCCATTGGTATCTCCTACACAGGGCCTATCCTGAGGTAGAAGAATTTAAACACCCTGCACTCATTTGCAATAGACGACCAAAAAATATCAGGGACCACCTAGTCAAAGCCGACGTAGGGTCAGACACTAGGATACCAAGACAGCTTTTTCTAAGCACCCCGAAAAGAGGCACATACTCTTGTAACCATTGCATGCAATGTTCTAATGTTCAAAAAGGTAGTACTTTCCAACACCCCCGATCAGGCAAATCCTTTGCTATCCAAGAATATTTCAGTTGCGACACAGACTTCGTAGTCTATATCCTCAAATGCCCATGTGGCCTCATCTATGTGGGGGAAACCACGCAAACCATACGCAACCAGGTTTGTCAACACAAATCAAATATTCGGAAACAAAACCTCCTCCTCCCAGTTTCATTCCACTTCAATCAAGCCAAACATTCCATTTCACAATTAACGTTTCAGTTAATAAAGAGAGTCCCCAACCCCAGATGTGGAGGTAATAAGATAAGGAAGGCCTTTTGGATCTACAAGCTGGACAGCCTGGAACCAAGGGGCCTCAACCGGGACTACGAATTACAACAATTATTTTAATTTATGACTATTGCACTAAATGCTGTATTTATTATCCATGATTATGTTGCCATGTTATAACATCTGTTCCTTTTTATCCTCCTTTTAGGCCAACTGGCACCTGGGGATACGCCCCTTGCTTGCCGCATCCCATCTGTATCCTTTGATTATCTCTACATAGTTTCTATAGCTCATAATCTCAACTTCCTGTAGATGGAACGCATTTGTGTTCCACTGCACTTCCCACTTCCGGCTAGTGGAGCGCATGACCATGCGCTCCACCAGCCCCTACGCTCCTACTTCCGGTGGCGTCTCCTCACGCTTCCTCTTAAGAACTCCCAGCACTCTCTCCTCTACAGCGCTACTCTAAATGTACACAGCGGATGCTGTAAAAATCGTTACAGCGCTTCTCTCCTTCTTCCTTCCACCTTGCTGCAGGCGGCATTAGGTAAGCGGCTCCCCTCATTTTGCAACATGGCACTTACATCTATACATCATTTACGATCCTTATACCCGGTTATCAGCTACCATGGGACTCTCACTGATGCATTTGACTTTTTTTTGGTCAGACTCACTGCATGAGTGATCTTGAGGCACACTATGTGCACTAATGATCATTGGCTAATTTATTGACCAGTCTGGTATGGCTTAATCTGTAGGCTATGAGCTCTCTATATTTAGAGATATGTCATCCTCGGTATACTAATGTACGTCCTTTTATGTTTATGTCACAGTCTGATGAAGGCTCTCTGTATGGGCCAAAACGTCACAACTTGAATTTGCGCAATCTAATAAATACTGAAACACTGAATTTTGTATCTAAATGCCAGAGTCTGATTTTCTTTACTGATATGGGGCGGGAACCCTACTCCGAGCAGCAACAAAAGTGTGCGCCAAGTTATCTCACTGAATATTAAGATGTGTGACATGGGACCTGTATTCTTGTTATTGGCGGACTCCCAGGGATGCGGTCTATCTGGATGGGAGCAGACGACCTCTCCGCAATCAATGAAGTGAGTATATATATATATATATATATTTATATATACAGTACAGACCAAAAGTTTGGACACACCTTCTCATTCAAAGAGTTTTCTGTATGTTCATGACTATGAAAATTGTAGATTCACACTAAAGGCATCAAAACTATGAATTAACACGTGGAATTCTATACTTAGCAAAAAAGTGTGAAACAACTGAAAATATGTCTTATATTCTAGGTTCTTCAAAGTAGCCACCTTTTGCTTTGATTACTGCTTTGCACACTCTTGGCATTCTCTTGATGAGCTTTAAGAGGTAGTCAGAGGCTTGGTGTTCCCATGAGACCAATGATGGGACTCTGCGATCTGAGGAGAAATCCCAAGCTCAGCTGGAACCCCTGATACCAAATTTGCCACCGCTGTCAATCCTTCATGTGGGACAGATGACCACCAACAGTTTTGTGTACCAGTCATCGGTGGTACAATACCAACTGCCATGGCAGGTGCAGGCCGCACAGTCCACCACTCGCGGAAGACCGTAACCAGAGCCCTTACAGCTGGAGATACTGTCTTCTTGAATGCCGGCGGGAGGATCTAGCCCCGACAAGGTAAAGGGCAAGGCTCAAGTTGCCATGGCCCTTGCCAGTGTGACCGCACAGTCACTACCAAGACCATCCCTGAGAGGTCGGTGTAAGTCTGCTGCTGCAGCCAGTGTAGCTTTCATAAGGCAGGGGCACCCTCTCATGTCTTTTAGCTCCAGTAGCAGTGAATAGGACCTGCTTGCCCTTAAGTAAGGATCCTGCAGCTTTTATGGGAGCCACAATGTGGACTTAACTTGAAGGGTGAGCACTAGCTGGCTTTTGTTTTTATTTTTGTTGCCCTGCATTTGTCCTCACCCAGATGAACATGGATTGTCAGGACTCCCCATAAAAAAAAAGTTTTAACCAAGTTGCGCATACGTGCACCTCATCCCTTTTTCCCCCTTTTCAGGTTATTGGGGGGGCCCTTGAAGGAGGGTTTTTTTAAGGAACCTTTGCTGCTATTTTTTTTACCCATTTGGATTACAATTACCTATGTGGATTACAAATTGCAACTGAGTTTGGGACTCTGTTCCAGTTGTATGACAAGCGTCAGAAGAAAAGAGACTTAAACATGTCCGTGAGCATACTAGGTAGGTGATATTTAAAATGTTTACATTATACCTATAATGTATTTGCACTATATTGTTTGCACTGGATTGTTTGCACTAATGTTTTAACCTTTCAGCAACGTTTTCAAGTATGTTGCCCATTGTGTGTATTTCTTTACAGGTACCGCAATGTGTCCTCATATTCACTTTATTGTATGGTGGATGGTTGTACTATACACTTAGCCGGATAGACAGCACCTTACTTGTTCTACCTCAAATATACATACTGCCTCTGAGGGAGATTTCACATCTGACCATTTACGCTGGATCTGGCCTGGGGTCCACAGGGTGTCAAAACGATGGTGCAAGCCTCTGATCACCTGCTGGATCACCTCCTTTTTATGCTGGTTCGGGTGGCGGTGTGTTCCATCGTAAATCGTAATCCTGTCGGTCCATCAGCCAGACTATGTATTTCAGCTGTGCAGCAGAGCTAAATGATGAGGATCGCCTGGATGCCATTTTCTAAAATTCGCTCTGCCTCTGATGAGTGCACGGCGCGGCCTCTCGTCATGCGTGCCTGCGTATTACGTAATCGCGTAGACAATAGTATGCTGAGGATTCGTACGCTATTTGTACGCTCATGCGTACGTCTTCTAAGAAGTTGCGTACATTTTTTAAATGAACTTTTGTTATTAGTGCGCGAATGTTCGCTAATAGCAAATAATAGCGTATATTTTGTACGCAAATACAACTAATCTATTCGTCGAATATATGAATCTTAGGAAAAGTTCGATAAATGTTCGGCGAATAATTTTTTGAATGATTCGCTCATCTCTACAAATGAGTATATTATTTTTCACATTTAGATTATCTCTTTTTTATTGATGACACCATATGAAGAGCTCCTTTAGTTCTACAGCATTTCGGTGCAACAACATCTTATCACTTAAATGGGTTCTCTGGAAATAATTATATTTTTATCAAGTGTCCTCAGCCTGTCCCCTGAAACAGAAGATTCATACTTACCCGCTGTACGCAGATCTGGTCCTCTGCACTGCAATCTCTGTCTGAATCTTCTGTTCTGTTTACATCCAGTTGGTTGTGGGCTTGATCGCAGGCACCATTCCAGCCAATAACTGGCTTCAGCAGTGACGTGCTGCTTGTGGCCACATCACCACTATGCTCAGTAAATGGCTGGAGCACTGAATGTGACCATGCTCAAGGCTAGACGGATGTAGACTTCGTGGGGAACAGAAGATGGATTCAGAGGGGGCAGCACAGAGGAGCGGAGAAGCATGTAGCAGGCAAGTCACTTGATAGAAAAAAAATTATTACCTGAAAACCCCTTTAATGGGAGAATTCAAATGAATTGCAACATTTATTTTGCCCTGTGATGCCTCAATACATGAAACACAAATAAAGAGCTTCAGCTAACAGAATGTAAATCACTCATAATGGATGATACATTACTATTTAAAAAAAATGTCAAAATCGTGCATGGTGCCACGTTGTAAATAAAATAATGCCTTGTTTGCTTTGAAACAAGCTGAGGTTCCTTGTTCAGCAAATATAGTAGTAATTGCTTACCTGACTCACAGGCAAATGTCTTTGAAGTCTCATCATGAAAGATAATTGCTACCGCGTGTTTCTTGGTCTCTCGAGGCAGTCGTGTTATAGTTTTGATGTTGTGCAGTTCTGTTACCTTGAACAAAAAGACTTATGTTTATGTTCTGTAAAGTATACACTCTTTTGAGCTAGTGGCTTTTGAAAAATATAATATTGAAATAATATAACTTAATACTTTTGCTTGTTACATTATTACATAATAATTTTCTGGTCAATTTTTACCATTTCCTTTCTAATTACACCTTCACTTTCCGCTGAAAGATCATTAAAAGTAACAATAAAAGTTCTACTCTTACCTTTATTCAAGTATAATTTTATGATTTAATATGCACACATTTTTCTAGCCTTACCTTAGCTAGTATTTGGTTAATTACTACAATTAATCAAATCAATTGACCATGAATCAAATTTCTTACAAATTTCCCAAAAGATACAATTTTCTACAAATACAAGACTTCGTCCTGCACAAATCATTCAAAATCATTTTGTAGTCAGATGACAGAGAACAAGGCATCTGCCACTAATAAGGGATTATTTTTTGAGCAAACAAGCAGGCTGTCTGTTACCACTGGCTAGAATGCATTTATCCATACCCATATATGTCTTTCTGAATTTGAAATTATTAATGCTGTCTTGGATTTAAAGAGCTTGAAAGTGGTTGGGTACAATCCTACACGTGCCCAGAGTGAAATATACAACTTTTTGGTTCGGTTCAAATTTTTTCGAATTTATTCGAACAAATAGAACCTAGTAAATGATTTGAGCGAATTAGACCCGAAACAAATTTTGTGACATTCGCTCATCTCTATTAAGGACTCCAATTTATCATGAAACAAATTAATTTTTATATAGTTTTTAATAAGATTTTAAGTATACATATAACAACAAATTGTAAAAGAGTTTGAACCCTTTATTATCATATTCTCAAAACACTGACATAGTAAAAATAAATCACTGCTTTTTATAAAGTATCTAGGTGAACAGGAAAAATAAAACAATCTAATGTTCCTGTATTTAGTTCTTTGTGAATGGGCAGATGGTGAAGAAAATTTAAGAGGCATAGTGAGGGTGCTCAACTCATGATGCCCATGTAGAATACATATTCTTCCTTCCAAATATTCTATGTGATATCTTTTTGAATCTGTACGGTACTTCGAGGAAATGGCATCTCCTGCATTTTGAATTTTTGGCGCCTATAAACTCAGCCAATCACAAGCCAGGAGACTCTGCGGTACACCCAGCATCACGTGGGGCCCTTACATGTCGATAGCAGGGGTTGGCTGGCCTGATCAGGTGACCCTGGAATATACTAGTGACTGCCCGCGGTGCTCGGCTCACATGCTGTCTGGATGTCGTTAGGGACAGATCTGCTGCGTTTCAGGGAGAGTGTTAGGGCCTGGATTTAGTTCTCTGTTAGGCAGGAGTGATATCAAAAGAACCCAACAGCCCTTCTAAGGGCTACAAGACACTTTATTTTGTCTCTGGGCTAGCTGGCACTAGTAGTGCAGCTATCGCCATATATAACAATTTTTTTTTTATAGTTTTATCTCAGTGATACAAATCCATTTCATACAGCTGTGTGGAACCATTCTGTGTGTCACAGTTCAGCTGCCCACTCACCACAAACCACAATCCGTATTTTCTGTCCAGGTGACACATTCTGTATGTCACGTGATTAAAAAAGGTCTTTTGCTCTCACTGATATAGCTACATTAGAAAAATCTCTGTGCGACATTTGTCTGGGTTGCAATTAAGCAGACCAAGTCTGCCTAATCTAATAGTTTCAGTGTAATTGCTCCATACTGCATGGTACGTAATAACATATGTAATTTTGCTCTAACTTATCCACCTATATACAAAGCACAATCCGTATTTTCTGTCCAGGTGACCTATACTATACGTCACGTAATTAAAAAAGGTCTTTTGCTGTCATTGATACAGCTACATTAGAAAAATCTGAGTGCAACATTTGTCTGGGATGCAATTAAGCAGACCAAGTTTGCCTAATCTAATAGTTTCCGTGTAATTGCTCCATACTGCACGGTACGTAATAACATACGTAATTTAGCTCTGACTTATCCACCTATATACACAGCACAATCCGTATTTTCTGTCCAGGTGACACATTATGTACGTCACTTAATTAAAAAAGGTCTTTTGCTCTCACTGATACAGCTACATTACAAAAATCTCTGTGCGACATTTGTCTGGGTTGCAATTAAGCAGACCAAGTCTGCCTAATCTAATAGTTTCCGTGCAATTGCTCCATACTGCACGGTACGTAATAACATACGTAATTTAGCTCTAACTTATCCACCTATATACAAAGCACAATCCGTATTTTCTGTCCAGGTGACCCATTCTGTACGTCACGTAATTAAAAAAGGTCTTTTGCTCTCACTGATAAAGCTACATTACAAAAATCTCTGTGCGACATTTGTCTGGGTTGCAATTAAGCAGACCAAGTCTGCCTAATCTAATAGTTTCCGTGTAATTGCTCCATACTGCACGGTACGTAATAACATACGTAATTTAGCTCTGACTTATCCACCTATATACAAAGCACAATCCGTACTTTCTGTCCAAATTACACATTCTGTACATCAGTAATTAAAAAAGGTCTTTTGCTCTCACTGATACAGCTACATTACAAAAATCTCTGCGACATTTGTCTGGGTTGCAATTAACAGACCAAGTTTGCCTAATCTAATAGTTTCCGTGTAATTGCTCCATACTGCACGGTACATAATAACATACGTAATTTTGCTCTAACTTATCCACCTATATATTAACTTGTTCAGATTGAACAAGTTTGTGGGTTTCAGTACAGCAGGCCCATTTTTTTTTGTACATATAATACACTTATATACAGAAAATGTTGAACCTCAGGGCTAAGGGTCGAGGATGATGACGTGGGCGTGGGCGTGGACATGGGCATTCAATTACTGCAGGGGGCAGAGGCCGTGGTCATGGGCAGGGTGAGACAGTACCTGCTGTTAAAGGAAGCAGGGGAATGCTGCAGAGCTACACTCCCTAGCTTCATGTCTCAACTTACAGGGACACGTGGTAGAGGACTGTTGAAACCACAACAGTGCGAACAGGTGATGTCGTGGATTGCGGACAATGCTTCAAGTAATTTGTCCACCAGTCAGTCTTCCACGCAGTCCACCCACGTTACCCAAGGGAGCACTCCTCTGACTCCTCCACCTCAACCTCCTTACCCCAGTCTGCCCCCTTCAAGGAAAATTTGGAATGCGATCCGGCATACTCTGAGGAACTGTTTTCTGGACCCTTCCCAGAGTCACAAACCACTTCTCAGGTTGCTGCTGACCTCTTTCCCGATGCCCAAGTTTTCCAACCGTCGCAGTCTGTGGGTGATGATGATGACATTGTTGACTTAGTGGAAGACGTGTGCAAAGAGGTGTCGGACGATGAGGAGACACGGTTGTCAGACAGTGGTGAAGTCGTTGTCAGGGCAGGAAGTCCGAGGGGGGAAGCAGACTGAGGAATCGGAGGATGACGAGGTGACTGACCCGAGCTGGGTTGATAAGCCAAGTGAAGACAGTGCTTCTGAGGCGGAGGCGAGTGCTGCACCAGAACAGGTTGGAAGAGGCAGTGGTGTGGCCAGAGGGAGAAGCAGGGCCAGAGCTGGTGCATCAGCAGCAACTGTTTCACGTAGTGAAGCTCCCGTGGCGAGGCCTAGATGTTCGCAAGTCTGGAGGCTCTTTAAAGAAAGTGAGGATGACCGATGGAGTGTGGTGTGGAACCTGTGCCACACCAGGATCAGCAGGGGTGCCACCACTACTAGCCTAACCACCACCAGCATGCGCAGGCATATGAGTGCTAAACACTCCACTCAATGGAACCAAGGCTTACACCACTGCTCCTTCCCCTGTGTCACTCGCTGAATCTGCTAGTCAACCCCCTGCCCAGGACCCTGACACGAGCGCCTCCCGCCGGAAAACCACACCCTCGCCTCCACGATCCTCCACAGCGTCCACCAATGTGTCCCTGCGCAGCATTCAGCTGTCTTTACAGCAGACGCTGGAGCGCAAGAGGAAATACAGTTCCACCCACCTACATGCCCAAAACCTCAACATCCACATCTCCAAATTGCTGAGCCTGGAGATGCTGCCCTATAGGCTGGTAGAGACCGAGGCCTTTCGCAATTTCATGGCGGTGGCTGCCCCTCGGTATTTGGTCCCCAGCCGCCACTATTTTTCCCGATGTGCCGTCCCATCCCTATACCAGCACGTGTCAGAGAACATCATCCGTACCCTGACCAAAGCTGTTTCTGAGAAGGTCCACCTAACCACGGACACGTGGACAAGTGCTGCCGGGCAGGGACACTATATATCACTGATGGCACATCGGGTTAACTTGGTGGAGGCTGGGACCGAGTCTAACCCTGGGGCCGCTCATGTACTGCCCACACAGAGGATTGCGGGGCCTACCTCGGTCACGGTCTCTCAGACGTACTATGCCTCCTCCTCCGACCCCCCCTCCACCTCCTCCTCCAAATTACCATCCGTGGGCACGGCGCCTTCAGTCGGTAGCTCTAGGCGCAGCAGCAGTGCCGTGGCTAAGCGCCAGCAGACGTTGCTCAAACTGCTGATCTTAGGTTACAAAAGGTACACCGCCCAAGAGCTGTTACAGGGCATCATGACGCAGACCAATGTGTGGCTGGCACCGCTGAACCTCAAGCCAGGCATGGTTGTGTGTGACAATGGGCGTAACCTGGTGGCGGCTCTGCAACTCGGCAGACTGACACATGTGCCATGCCTGGCCCACGTGTTCAATCTCATAGTTCAGCAGTTCCTCAAGACATACCCCAATCTGTCTGATGTGCTCACCAAGGTGCGCTGCATCTGTGCGCATTTCCGCAAGTCGACTACAGATGCTGCCACTCTCAGGGCAGCGCAGCGCCGCCTACAACTGCCCGCTTACTGACTGTTGTGCGAAGTGCCCACAAGATGGAATTCGACATTAAATATGTTATCCAGAGTTTACCAGCAGCGCAGAGCGATTGTAGACGGCCAGATGTCAACTTCCACCAGAACTGGTAGTCAGGTCAGTCAGATTCCTTAAGTCTACAATGAGGAATGGACGTGGATGTCTGATATCTGCCAGGTGTTGAGCAACTTTGAGGAGTCAACACAGATGGTCAGCGGCGATGCCGCCATTATCAGCCTTACCATCCCGCTGCTTTGCCTGTTGAAAAACTCACTGCTCAGCATGAAGTCGGATGCTTTGCGCTTGTCACAAGAGACGATGGAGGAAGATACGTCGCTTGATAGCCAAAGCACCCTCCGGTCTGTTTCTCAGCGCGTATCGGAGGAGGGGGATGAGGATGAGGAGGAAGAGGAGGAGAATAACGGCGAGACAGAAGAGTGTACCAGTGCTCAGTCCTTCTTAACTCTTGAGCGTGTATGGGCTGAAGAGGAGGACTTGGAGGAGGAGGAGGAAATGGAGAGTCAGGCAGTGAGGAGAGGGAATTCTTGCGTGTTGGGACTCTGGCGCACATGGCAGACTTCATGTTAGACTGCCTATCCCGTGACCCTCGCGTTAGAAGCATTTTTTCAAACACCGATTACTGGGTGTTCACTCTCCTGGACCCACGGTACGAGCAGAACCTTTCCACTCTCATACCTGCAGAGGAAAGGAGTATGAGAGTGAATCAATATCAACAGGCCCTGGTGCACAAGCTGAAACAATCCTTCCCATCTGACGCCGCTAGCGGCAGAGGGCATGGTTCTGTGGGCCCAGTAGCGGGGCAGAGGAGGCGAGCAGGCAGCTTGTCCAGCACTGGCAGGGGAACGCTCTCCAAGGCCTTTGCCAGTTTTATGTCACCCCAGCAAGACACTGTCACCTGTCCCCAGTCTAGGCAGAGTAGGGGGGAGCTTTACAGAAAGATGGTGAGGGAGTACCTAGCTGACCATACCAATGTCCGTAGCGATCACTCTGCTCCATACAATTACTGGGTTTCAAAGCTGGACACGTGGCCTGAACTGGCGCTTTACGCCTTGGAGGTGCTGGCCTGCCCTGCCGCTAGCGTGTTGTCAGAGCGGGTATTCAGTGCAGCTGGTGGAGTCATCACCAATAAGCGTACACGCCTGTCAACTGACAGCGCTGACAGGCTGACGCTTATTAAAATGAACAAAGCATGGATTTCACCGGAATTCAAATCTCCTCCAGGGGAAAGCAGCTAAAGATTAACATTACTTTTGTATCCGATTCCTCTTCTCTTCTCTACTCCTCCTACTCCTTCTCCTCCTTGTCGTCTTTGCCTAACGCTGACCAAAAAAACGCAATTTTTTAGAGGTCCAACTGGCACTCTTTTACCACAATTTTTCTGGAGGGCCACCTACAGGCCCTCTCTCTAAACAATTTTTACGGAGGACCACCTACAGGCCCTCTCTCTAAACAATTTTTTTCGGAGGGCCACCTACACGCCCTCTCTCTAAACTATTTTTCCGGAGGTCCCCCTACAGGCCCTCTCTCCAAGCAATTTTTCCGGAGGTCCACCTACAGGCCCTCTCTCTAAACTAGTTTTCCGGATGTCAACCTACAGGCCCTCTCTCTAAATTTTTCCGGAGTTCCACCTACAGGCCCTCTCTCTAAACAATTTTTCTGGAGGTCCACCTACAGGCCCTCTCTCTAAACAATTTTTCCGGAGGTCCACCTACAGGCCCTCTCTCTAAACAATTTTTCTGGAGGTCCACCTACAGGCCCTCTCTCTAAACAATTTTTCCGGAGGTCCACCTACAGGCCCTCTCTCTAAACAATTTTTACGGAGGGCCCCCTACAGGCCCTCTCTTTAAACAATTTTTCCGGAAGTCCACCTACAGGCCCTCTCTCCAATCAATTTTTCCGCAGGGCCACATAATGCGATAGACGGGAATCGAACCCGGGTCAACTGCTTGGGAAACAGCTATGCTCACCACTTTACCACCAACAGCCACAGCAAATGATAAGAACAGATACTAAACTTGATGTAAGCCAACATTTCGACAATCAATAACCTGAAAAGGGTCCGCTGTCGAGCCCGGCGTTCGGCCACCCTTAGCATTTCTCAAGGAGACAGCCTCCAGGCCCTCAATGTCCACATACAGGGCCACGCTAAATTTTTTATGTGCTCTACCTGCTACGGTCGTGTAGCTCAGTCACTCTGACCGAGTCTGACCCTGGGGCCGCTCATGTACTGCCCACTTGGAGGATTGCGGGGCCTACCTCGGTCACGGTTTCTCAGACTTACTATGCCTCTTCCTCCAACCCCTCCTCCTTCGAATTACCGTCCGTGCTTCACCTCCTGCTACCTCAGTCTAACTCGGTCACTCTGTTGTCACCGCCATGCTGCGTCCGGGTAAATTTTTGGGTGGCTCACCTGCTACCTCATCTAATTTGGTCACTTGTTGGTGTCACTGCCATGCTGTGTCAGGCTTATGTCTGCATCGTGTGGCTAGGGATAGGAGAGCAGTGCCAGTATGGGCATGGGTGATGGACCTTCGTTGCACCTAGTTGGGTGCTTCTCTAACATGTGATGGGCATGTGCCTCGCCTTTCTTGGTCTGGGTGAGCACAACTGCCATGAGGGTAACCACCAGGCTATTGCAGGAGAATTTGGGGTAATGGTGGGATTAGGCAGCCTCAGAGGCATCCATGCATGCTGCCCCTGATGTTTCCTGTCCATTTCCATGGTGTTTCCATCATTTTCTGATGTTTCCAGGTTTTCACCCAGCCTTCCCTAGGCAGAGCCTTGGTCCCCTGCAAAAAATGCTCGAGTCTCCCATTGACTTCAATGGGGTTCGTTACTTGAAACGAGCACCCGAGCATCGGGAAAAGTTCGTCTCGAATAACGAGCACCCGAGCATTTTAGTGCTCGCTCATCTCTAGTGATTACCTCACCTAATTTTGGGGCTCCTCTTTTATCCAATGCCTGTTGTTAGTCAACTTAACAATTATGAGGCTTTATTTTTAGAAACAATAAAGCTAACTCCATATTATACCAACGTGCATTGTCTCTGAAGTTAAGAAAAATATTTTCTTATCATATTTGTTTGTAGTTTGGGATACGACTATAGTATATGGAACAATGTGCCCTTCTGTCCACAGTTCCTCCAACATAGTTCAAAGGTCCCTGGGTACATAATATATAACCTACTGGGAGTACAGCACCGTTTTAGCAAGGTTTTGAAAGCTGCTTCAAAATCAGTTACACATTTAAGTAGTTGCAATAAATTTGGTGGTGTTGTGCTTCCTCCTAGGTTACAATTGGTGGACTTTTGATGAACTGAGCTTTGTTTCCCAAAGTATCATAGATACTGTAGGTCTCAATATTTTAACATGATTGGATAGCATTTGAAATAGCCGAATAATACAGGGTGGTCCCCTTGAACTTCCACCTGTGGGGCAATGTCAGGTCCTGGATTCATACATTAAAAATCCACAGTGTGGCTCACATGCAACAGCAGATCCTGGGTGCCTGTGAAAGCATTTCTGCTGAGGTGTTGCTCTCAGTGCATTGTGAATTGGAGAAGAGGAATGCGTTGATGATTCGAAACAATGGGATATATCCTGTAGTGGATCATCGTTGTGCTCCATGTAACAGAAAAGATGTTAATTACTTTGGCAGGAATAAAAGTACATTACATTTAAGCACTGATTTGAATTTCTCATCAAATTCTCTATCAGATGATTATGCCATCCCTTCCCATTCAACTTGGTTCCAACTGCTTTCAATGTATTGGACACGGCCTCTCACATATTTTCCCCTTTCCCCTTAGCAACATGGCAAACAAAGGAAGGCATTCTCAACCACCGTTTTCCATTTATTCAGGTGTCTCCATACTTTTGGACCACCTTATATATTGATTTACATTAGGGTCGAAACTCTTGATCAGAAAGGTAATGTTGTATTGGATCCTGAAATATTTGCAAAATTCCCAGTGAGGGATTTTAAATCTGAACTGAAGGTCAACAAGGTCTTGAAATAACTGGTTGACTGAGTTGACCTCCCATGGTTTCCAAAGGGAAAAATCAAATTTCTCAATAGCATTTTCCAAAACCTCAAATGGAGGTGTGCATTTGCTAAGGATAGATGATCACCATATTCTATATGGAATTGTTGCCACATATACAAGGAATGGGATATTGTAATGAAATTATCTTTAGGGAATTTTGGTTTCCACAATGCTCTGTCATGCACCGTTTTGAGGTTTTGTTTAGGTGTGAGGAGTCGTTCAAAGTAGACCCAGTGTTTACCCGTATTAGAGGTCCACCAGTCCTTGAGTGAAGAAAGATTGGCAGCTAAGTAATAATCTTTTATGAAAGGTAAGCCTAGTCCGCCTACTCCTTTTCCCCTAGACAAAAGTGTGTGTGTTATTCTTGTTTTTTTACCCATCCAGTGTTTTGTTTTTTTTTAAATGTGAAACTAATTCTATACAATATTGCAACATGCTAGCAGAACCATTGTGCTTGCAATTGAAATCACAACCAATGCTTGGTCAAGACATCACAACCAATGCTTGGTCAAGACAGAGATCTTGTGACACAATATCACAATATCATGTTATTTTGAAAAACCAATCATCTTGTGACACACATATGAGGACATGTCCCTCTGTAATATAACAGTAGCATGTCTGTGTTGATTCCTCTGTATGTGGATCTCTACTAGAGATGAGCAAATCATCCAAAATTTGCTTTGGCGAATGTTCGACAAATTTATGACAAGATTCGTTCTTAATACGAATTTATTCGGTCGAATTTTCAGTAAAAAAAATGTTGTTTTGCGAACAATCCTACACAAATTATGAACATACAATCAGCGTTGTTAAAAGTACGCAATACGTAAGCGTTAGCGTACAAAATGCGTACGAATCCTTAGCATACTATTGACTCGTGATTGCGTCATACGCACGAAACTAGGCTGCGGCGTACAGCCTTTAGAGGCAGTTCATATGAGGTAGAAAAGTAAGGTGCTAGCTATCTGGCTAAGTGCATAAATCACTAAAAAAGCACCGTACAATAAGTGCATTAATATAGGAAACATTGCAGTGACTGAAAAAGAATACACACAATGGGCTAAAGTGCTTGAACGTTGCTGAACCTGTAAAAACATTATTGCTAAAATACAGCAAAGACAGTATGCAAACATTTTAGTGCAATTTCACATTTGCAAGCATTAAAAGGCTTAGATATACGTTTAAGTCTCTCCTTATGGCTGCTTGATAATAAAACACCGGAACACAGTCCAAAATGTAATTGCAATCCATGTGAGGTAATTTTGTAATCCAAACAGGTAACGTGTAATCCACATGGATAATATAAAATAGCAGTAAATAGAGAACCCTTTTTGCAAAGCGAGCTCCCAAATAACCTGAGAAGGGGGGGGGGGAATAGGTGCGCTTAGGCACAACTGGGAATTTTCTGCAGAATGGGGGCAGTCCTGACAAGCCATGTCCATCTGGGTGAGAGTCAAACAGGGGGCAATACAAACTAAACAAACAAAAAAAGTGCCAACTAGCTCTCACCTATCAGGTGCAGTCCATGGTGTGGCTCCCATAGGTCCTCTTGAAGTGTCCCTAAAATCAGACAGCCACTAGTTGGGTTCCTCAGATGAGGGACCTGAAGTCCTCCTCACTTGAGCTACTGCTGACATGAGACATGAGAGGACGCTCTGCCTCCTGTAGGCCAAGCTCGCTACTGTGGTGGAACTCCACTGCCCTCTTCTTTCAGAAGTCGGACTTGACCGAGTCCGGGTGGTGGTCACGCTGGCGAGCGCTGCAGCCACTTGCGCTGCAGCCACTTGCGCTTTTCTGGATCCCTTTCCGGGTAAGGACTTCTGGCTGCAGCGGTGGAGGCAAGGTTGCACCCAGGGAAGAAGCCCCAGCTCCCCTGGCTGCTGCTGGCTTCATCTTCCACGGTACTATAGTTGGTACTGGTGGATCACTGTGGATTGGAATGTAAATGATGACGTTGTCAGCTGTCCCAGCTGAAAGGACTGTGATGGTGGTGGCTCTGGCAGCGCACTGGTACTTCGCCTGGTGGTTCCTCCGGCCAAACCTCAGGTGGTGGGGACCAGAGGCTTAGATAATAAGGTAACCCTGGTAGCAAACGGGCCTTTCAGGGATGCCATGGGGGTGTACTCCACCTGATCCCCCACGTATAAGCTGTGACGGGTTTGGGGCAAGTAATGCCGTTTAACTAACCTGCGGCCCACAAAGTACTCCTTGCTGCTCCGCCAAAAAAAAAACACAGGACGGTTCCCTTTCAGTGCTCCAATGTAGGATCTCCTCACCTAGGATGCTCCAGTACCTGGATGACCCAGTGTCATGCTACAGTGTGGGAGGGAAACATCACACCGAGCACACACCAAAACACTACAATGAGTTGAAGACCGGATCAGCAGGTAAGAAGCCAGTGGCAAGGAATACCACTGAACCAAGTGCACCGGAAACACCAGGAACCAAATTGAGAGGGCAGAAACCCAGTGAGCCCCGTTCTTCACAGAGCCCCAGATGGTAGGGATGCACTTATCCAAAACTCACTGGCTGCACCTCCAGGATGGTCCCGATGCACCTGGCAACTTACCTGCTGATACTGCTGGAAGAAGCACCAGCAGCCCAAACACCAAAGACGGGAACCCAGGCACATGTACTGGAACCCGAACACCTAACAGGACTCAGTACACACAACACACCCAGGAACCAGCTAACCATCAACAACTCACAGTTTCGCTGTTCCCCCTCCGGGGAACCCTGGAGCCCTCTCACCGAAGACACATACATACAGGAAATGTCTGGACTCCATGTCAGAAGACACATGGCAGTCACAGACCAAACACCCACCCGGAACATAAACCACATACCACATAACCGGGATAAGGGAAGTGGATGACAAGACCTCGGGAAGACCTTGAGAAAACCTCGGGAAGACTTCAATGACATATAGGTGGCCACAAGGACTGGGCAGATGGAATCCCAGGAAAGGTGCATAACTCCAGCACCAACAGAGGCTGGAGCACAACTAACCCACCAGGCTAGCAACAACAGAATAAAAGCACCTAGTGACCACACCCAGGTCAATATGTTAACCCTATGAGAACCAGACAGGGAAGGAGGGAAGTATACAGTAAGAAGGGAACATACCAGCAACCAAAGCTACATGTTGACCCTGGCAACTAGCAACCACGGCATAATACCGCAGCCAGAATGCCAGGACACAAACATGAGCAACCAGAAACATGTGTCACGGTAACCACACAGTACGTGACACCCAGTCCTCTATTGCATTCTTGTAGTCCCAGAGGGTCTGCGCGTGGGCCGTCACTGATGCTGGCACAATCGGGTTCTGTCGTATGGAGGGTGTTGATCTCCTCCTGGGCGGCGAAGTGGAGGCTCCAGCCGCAGCCAGCCGCAGCAGTCGCAGCAGCCACCTCATAACGAGCCGCCTCACCAGCCGGCAAGGAGAATATGGACACTGAAGTTGGTGAGTCTCTCTTGCACAGTTGTGACACCCTGATGTCTGGAGCAGGCGGTGGTTCGGGGAATTCGTCCCCAAAGACCATTTCACTCCACTTCGTAAGCAGTTCTTTGGCCATGCTTGCTGTACTGTTCAGTGTTCAGCGCTGGTCTAAACTGGTTCAGAGGAGGGAGGAGTAATGAGGGAGGAGTCTTCACTCCCTATACGTGTCAATTGCTAGTTCCCGGTGGGCCGGGCTGGGTTTTCCCGCTTCTGAGGGGGGCGTATCTTCACTTTCCCAATCTTGAGGGGGTGTATCGTCATTTTCCTGCTTCACAAACAATGCGTACGTTACGTACATAGCGTACGTATCGTACGTAGTGTTCAAAATTTAAATCTGCATTCGCTTCAGAGTAGAAAATTTGTAAGATTCGATACGAATCTACAAAGCGCCGAATAGATTCGCTCATCTCTAATCTCTATCTAATACCCATGCATGTACGTGCTATGTGAAAATAGTGTTCCTAATAAGCACACTCTGATATAGTGTTAAGAGTTTAATTTTTTTCCCATTAATTAATATTTACTAAGATTTCATATTATTGTCATTATATAACAGTTTATTTGTTGACCACGTCGCTTTGCAGCATTGGTTTCCTATAATTTAATCAGAGGTTTCTTTTAGATACTCTGGATTTCTCATATATTCTATACAAATACTGATAACTTAATTGACTTCCTAGAAATTGGCCCTCATTTTTATGAGCTGGAGAAATTAGAATGTATCAGTCCCACGGGAGGCAAAGACTAATGGGAATGATTACGATGTGCTGCATATGGAATGTGTCGATTTTTATCTTTATACTGTATGAGCATTTGAATTAAATGCAGTAAGCATCTGGTCTTTTCTACTATCATGATATATTTAATTAAGTTTATAAAATTTATCTTAAGGGACTTTAAATTTGCAGTCAAGTTTAGATTTATAGAATCTGTAAATACTCTCACTTTCAACTTTTCACATTACATAAGCGTTATAGTAGGATGTGTGCTACATAGGTGCAAGAAAATACCAAAATGTCAACATCGTAAATTGTTTTCTTTACTTGGTAGCCCCTGAAACTTTCTATAATTGGAAATGTCACAAAATTTCTGCAGCGTCACTGTACTTATATTGTAGACTTTAAAACTTTAAAATAAGGTATTTTGTTTTAGTAAAACATGCTTATTGCATTAAGAAAGTTGGCTTATATTTTGTTTGTAACCCATTCACGACACCCTTGTACAGTGGATGTCGGGTCTTAAAAGATGGCACTTGCTCCATAGTGGAATGAGTGCCATAGCTACCGGGTGCCTGCTGTTTCATACAGTAAACACCTGTGGCTAATGTCTATGATCAGTGAGTCTGTTTGCAGGCTGCCATTTTCTATTTTATTTAATTCCTGTCATCTGATGCCTCACATGTATCGCGTATCTCTGATCTCCTGACCTCATAAACACTCATTATACATGCAGTTTAATTTTTTTCAAACTGATAAGAATATGGCTTAAATAAGTGTTTATGAGGTCAGGATATCAGAGATAAGATCTACATATGATCCATCAGATAACGTGATTCAAAGAAAACAGAAACTGACAGCCTTCAGACTGATTTTTAACTCTGTATCTCAGAAATAGCAGAACATTTTATTAATCAAGACTAATTGGTAAAATTATTTTAACCCCAAATGAGTAAAATTAAATAATAAAAAATTCCCCCGAAGTTGTACATAGCCTTTAATAAAAAAAGCTATAAAAAAGGAAAAATCTACAAAAATATAAGATGAACAGCAGGTGGCCAAAAAACGCAAAACAAAAAATCTTCAAATGTATAACAAAAAACAAGGTCAGAGCAGATAGGTCCCCTAAATAATAGTTATAGTGAGATAGCCTCTGAGAATCCGGAAAAGGCAAAGCTTTTTTTTTTTTTAGCTCTGTATAAACAAATAAGAGAAATGAGCTGATGTCAGTGGTACCAGTGCTGTTAACACATCCAGTAATATAATAAACTGGCTGAATATAGATATCGTGCAAGCTAAGTTAAACAAGGTAAATGTGAACAAGGCTCCAGATTCAGATGGATTACACCCGAGTTCTTATAGAACTCAGTTCAATTATTGCCATGCCCTTGTACATAATTTTTAGAGACTCTCCAGTGCCAAGCAACTGGCAGAGGGCAAATGTGGTGCCCATATTCAAAAAGCCATTTGGCCACTAAAAGACTTTTTATATTTATCACTCAGTGTACATTCCCTACTTTTCTTTTTTACCAAAAAAATTAAAGCTAATGATTAAACAACCCTGTAATTGATGCTGCTTTGTTTTGCTAGCACAATTATTAGCTTGAGATGTGGTTGGTGCACAAAACTTTCCTATCCTTATAATATTGTCAGATACTGTGGTGTACTTATACGTATATTCCTGTCTAACAAGCTCGCAGCTAGTGACAGATCTTAGACACTGCTTCCTAATATGTTTCGCCAGAGATCTGGTGTCTTCAGGGATTTATTTAGGGCACCAAATTGTATACCACCATCTCAGAGCTTTTTATAGCCTAGGTTTGATGTAAGTTCAACCTTCCACTAATGTCTAGCATCTTCATCTCTCTGATGTCACTAAATCCCACCTATTTTCTGATTTCCTCCAATCAGAATGTTAGTTTGTTAGCTGTTCTGCTCCCCTCGGGTCCTTTTTATATAGCAAACAATTTCTTATTTATTATTGCTCTCTCCAGACTGAGTATGTATGCTGACTTAGAGAAAATCCCCTTCACACTTCAGAATGAGCTTGTTTGCTGAGTTAGAGAAAATTCCCTTCACTCTTTAGACTAAGCGTGTCTACTGAGTTAGAGAAAATTCCCTTCACTCTTCAAACTGAGCATGTCTACTGAGTTAGAGAAAATTCATTTCTTGCTTCAGACTGAGGATGTCTGCAGAAAGAGAAAATTTCCTTCACTCTTCAAACTGAGCGTGTTTACTGAGTTAGAGAAAATTTCCTTCACTCTTTAGACTAAGTGTGTCTACTGAGTTAGAGAAAATTCCCTTCACTCTTCAAACTGAGCATGTCTACTGAGTTAGAGAAAATTCATTTCTTGCTTCAGACTGAGCATGTCTGCAGAAAGAGAAAATTTCCTTCACTCTTCAGACTGAGCATGTCTACTGACTTTGAAATTATATTTCAATGTGCTTCTGCTGTTTTGACGGCACATGTGAACAGACTTAACTTCAGGTGTAATATTAACTCCAGGTACATAAACTTGCTAAGGATACTGTATGTACCTACTTACCTACTCCATTTAAAGAGCTTGACAATAATAGCTTAATTATGACAATTATATTTTTGCCATTTATTATCAGTAACACTGTTATTCAAAGATAAAGTAGCGCATGTAATGTCACTGTCACCAGCGGCAAAAAAATTACACTGAATGTCACAGATATTTAGGATGTGCACATGTTATACAACAGATGTAGTGCATGTTGTGTCACCGTCACCAGCGGCCAAAAAATTATCCTGAATGTCACAGATACAGTATTTAGGATGCGCAAATGTAACATAAGAGATGTAGCAGAGGTTGTGTCACTGTCAGCAGTGTCCAAACAATTGTGCTCAATTTAGCGCAGGTTGCACTAATAATAAATATTGGAGCCAGATAAAACAATAGTCCTTAAAAGGACTTTTGGGTCTCTAAATCCTTTAAACACTGAACCCTGCCTAAAAAAAACACCTATTGCTGTCCCTACACTATCTGTTCCTTCTCCTATATAGCACCCGATTACGCAATCCGGCAAACCAATCACTGTAATGCCAGTAGCTAAAATGGCTAAGGAATTACATGTGTGCCAGCTCCCCCCCACACATTTATTGGCTGCATAGCAGCCAACAAAAGTGCGATGAGGAGGCTCGAACATCACGCTCGAGCACACATGGTGTTTGTTTAAATACGGTGCCGAGCATCGCGATGGTGAAGGGTATTTAGTGTTCAGGTGAGCATGCTCGCCAAACACTAGCAATAGTATATATATTTTTGCCAAAAGTCATTTATCTATTCTGATGTATTGTAAAATTACAACCCCAGTTCAAAAAAAGTTGGGTTCCATGTAAAATGTAAAGAAATGTACAAAAAAATTCAATGATTTGCAAACCTTATAGACAGTAAATCATAGAACACACACCAGATGTTAAAAGTGAGACATTTTAACATTTCATGAAAAAAATATCAACTCATTTAGAACTTGACGGTAGCAACACATTTAAAAAAAGCTGGGACAGCGCCATGTCTCCAAGTGCAGCATCCCCTCTTTCTTTTAACAACAGTCAGTGACCATCTGGGAACTGAGAAGACCATTTGTTGGAGTTTTTGGAGAGGAATGTTGTCCCATTTTTCTCTGATGTAGGATTCTAGCTGCTCAGTAGTCCAGGATCTTCTTTATGAGAATTTGTATTTCATGATCCGCCAAATGTTTTCTGTTAGTGAAAGGTCTGGACTGGGAAACTGAAACCTGTATATCTCATAAAGGAAACAAGTTCTTGGCAATAACCAAAGACAATTACCTTTCCCAACTGGTTCAGGACCCGACTAGAGGGACAGCCATACTGGACTTAGTATTAACCAATAGACCTGACAGAACAACAGATGTGCAGGTTGGAGGACACCTGGGAAATAGTGACCATAAAATAATAACCTTCCAATTGTCGTTCAAGAGAATGTTTCTTCAGGGAGGAACAAACATACCAAACTTCAAAAAAGCAAAATTTAGCCAACTAAGAGAGGCCATAGGCCTAACTAACTGGGACAAAATCCTCAAAAATAAAAATACAGCCCCAAAATGTGATTTTTTTTTTAAAGCATCCTAATATCTAATTGTGAAAGGTACATACCTTATGGGAATAAAAGGGTAAGAAACAAGAAAAAACCAATGTGGATAAATAGAACTGTAAAAAAGCAATAAATGACAAAAAGAAAGCATTTAAATCACTAAAACAGGAGGTGAGCAAGGAAGCATTGAAAAAAATAGAATATGTAAAAGACAAATAAAAGCAGCCAAACTAGAGATGGAAAGATTAATCGCCAAAGAGAGTAAAACTAACCCTAAAATGTTCTTCAATTATATAAATGGTAAAAAGTATAAACTTGAAGGTGTCTGCCCCTTACAGAGTAATTGGGGGGGAGGGAGCTGCAGAGAGCGATGAGGAAAAAGCAAAGCTACTAAATATTTTTTTCTCCACTGTATTCACTGAGGAAAATAAGCTGTCAGAGAATTAATTAATGTCATAGCCAGACCCTTATTTCTGATATTCAAGGGCTCTATACTGACAGGGAGTGTTCCACAGGATTGGCGCATAGCAAATGTGGTGCCAATATTCAAAAAGGGTCCAAAAACAGAGCCCGGAAACTATAGGCCGTTAAGTTTAACATCTGTTGTGGGTAAACTGTTTGAATGTTTTCTAAGAGATGCTATCTTGGAGTACCTCAATGAAAATAAGCAAATAACTCCATATGGCTTAATGGCTTAATGAGGGATCGGTCATGTCAAACTAATTTATTCAGTTTCTATGAGGAGGTAAGTTGTAGACTTGACTGCGGCGAATCAATGGATGTCGTATATCTGGACTTCTCCAAAGCATTTGACACGGTACCACATAAAAGGTTAGTATACAAAATGAGAATGCTTGGCCTGGGAGAAAATATCTGTATGCGGGTAAGTAACTGGCTCAGTTATAGAAAACAGAGGATGGCTATTAACGGCACATACTCAGATTGGGTCACTAGTGGGGTACCACAGGGGTCAGTATTGGGCCCTATTCTCTTCAATATATTTATTAATGATTCTGTAGAAGGCTTGCACAGTAAAATATCAATTTTTGCAGATGACACTAAACTCTGTAAAGTAATTAACACAGAAGAGGACAGTGTACTGCTACAGATGGATCTGGATAGACTGGAGGCTTGGGCAGAGAAGTGACAGATGAGGTTTAACACTGACAAATGTAAGGTTATGCATATGGGAAGGAATAATGCAAGTCACCAGTACATACTAAATGGTAAAACACTGGGTAACTCTGACATGGAAAAGGACCTCGGAATTTTAGTAAACAGCAAACTAAGCTGCAGAAACCAGTGTCAGGCAGCTGCTGCTAAGGCCAATCAGATAATGGGCTGCATCAAAAGAGGCATAGATGCCCATGCTGAGAACATAGTCCTGCCACTTTACAAATCACTAGTCAGACCACACATGGAGTACTGTGCACAGTTTTGGGCTCCTGTGAACAAAGTAGACATAGCAGAGCTGGAGAGGGTTTAGAGGAGGGCAACTAAAGTAATAACTGGAATGGGTAGACTACAGTACCCAGAAAGATTATCAAAATTAGGGTTATTTACTTTAGAAAAAAGTCGACTGAGGGGAGATCTAATAACCATGTATAAATATATCAGGGGTCAGTACAGAGAACTCTCCCATGATCTATTTATCCCCAGGACTGTGACTGTGACGAGGGGACATCCTCTGCGCCTGGAGGAAAGAAGGTTTGTACACAAACATAGAAGAGGATTATTTATGGTAAGAACAGTGAGACTATGGAACTCTCTACCTGAGGAGGTGGTGATGGTAAGTTCACTAATAGAGTTCAAGAGGGGCCTGCATGTATTTCTGGACACAATAACAATATTGGTAACAATATTGCAGGTTAACCCCTTGGCGACAATGGACGTACCGGTACGTCCTGGGTGCGAGGTACTTAGCGCAACAGGGCGTACCGGTACGTCCTGCATGTAAACCCCCCCTGCTCAGTGCAGGGGGGGTTACATGCTGTAATGGGTGCTGTTAAAGACACCCAGCCACCCATAGTTAAGGCCTCGGGGGGTGCCGTGCACCCCCCATAAAGGCGATCGCTGTGAATGGCTGGTCTATTCAGACCAGCCATTCACAGCAGGCAAGGGGTACTCGGCGGGGATAGCGCTATTCTAGTGAATCCCCGCCGAGTGTCAGTATTTAGGGGGAGGTCAGGGTGTCCCCCCGCCCCCCTGATTGGCTGTGGGCAGATGGGCGGGCGGGGGGAGACTTGCAATGTGCGGGCGGCTGCCGCGAGTGCCGCCCTCAATAATCTTTCAGGATGGCCGAGCGGTATCCAAGCAGAGTATCAGCATACAGCTGATACTCTGCTTGAAACTGCTGACATCGGTGCTGGCACCGATGTCAGCAGTTTAACCCCTTCCATGCCACGGTCCGTAGGGACCGCTGTATGGAAGGGGTTAACAGGGAGGGAGCGCTCCCTCCCTCTCCCATCGGCGCTGCGGTGCGCTGGCAGCGCCGATGGTGTGGGCAGATGAGAGGGAGGAAGCTCCCTCTCCCTTCCATCGGGACGCTGCTCTGCTGTGGCAGCGTCCCGATGGTTACCATGGCAACCAGACGCTTTCGTCTGGCTTGCCATGGAAGCCTGTTCAAGCTCCTGCTAAAGGCAGGAGCTTGAACAGGCTATAAGAAAATACACTGCAGTACACTATACAGTGTACTGCAGTGTATTGTAAAATACCAGACCCACTGGTTCTTGAAGAACCAAGTGGATCTGAGTCAAGAAAGTGGAAAAAAAAAAAAGTTAAAAAAAGTTAAAAAAATTGATTAAAAATAAAAAAACACACAATACATAAACATGTTAGGTATCGCCACATCCGTAACAACCCGCTCTATAAAAATATTACATGAGATGGCCCCCCAGGCGAATGCTGTAAAAAAAATTAAAAAAACTATGCCAAAATAGCCATTTTTTTCCCTCTTCCCTCACAAAAAGTGTAATAGCAGGCGATCAAAAAGGCGTATTTACCCCAAAATGGTATGAATTCAACTGTCATCTTGTCCCGCAAAAACTGTACCCTACCTGAGACAATCGCCTGAAAACTGAAAAAAATATGGCTCTCTGAAAATGGCAACACAAAAAAAATATTTTATTCTGTTCAAAAACGCATCTAATGTGTAAAACTTTCCAACAATAAAAAAGTTGGACATATTGGGTATCGCTGCGTCTGTAACAACCTGCTCTATAAAAATATTACATGAGATGGCCCCCCAGGCGAATGCTGTAAAAAATTTTTTAAAAAAACTATGCCAAAATAGCCATTTTTTCCCCTCTTCCCTCACAAAATGTGTAATAGCAGGCGATCAAAAAGGCGTAATTACCCCAAAATGGTATCAATTCAACCGTCATCTTGTCCCGCAAAAACTGTACCCTACCTGAGACAATCGCCTGAAAACTGAAAAAATTATGGCTCTCTGAAAATGGCAACACAAAAAAATATTTTATTCTGTTCAAAATGCATCTAATGTGTAAAACTTTCCAACAATAAAAAAGTTGGACATATTGGGTATCGCTGCGTCCGTAACAACCTGCTCTATAAAAATATTACATGAGATGGCCCCCAGGCGAATTCTGTAAAAATTTTTTTTAAAAAAACTATGCCAAAATAGCCATTTTTTTCCCTCTTCCCTCACAAAAAGTGTAATAGCAGGCGATCAAAAAGGCGTATTTACCCCAAAATGGTACCAATGAAAACCTCACCGCATCGTGCAAAAAATGAGCTCCCGCAAACCACTCCATCAAAATCTGTGTTGTAAAATCCATATGGCGCTCCTTCTGTTCTGAGTCCTGCCATGTGCCCCCACACCAGTTTACCATAACATATGGGGTGTTGCCGTATTCAGGAGAAAATGGGTAACAAATTATGGGGGGGCTTTTCTCCTGTTACCCCTTATGCAAATAAAAAAAATTGGGGCTAAAGCAACATTTTATTGGAAGAAAAAAAATGTTTATTTTCACAGCCAAGTGTTTCCAAATTCCGTAAAATGCTTAGGGGGTCAAAGTGGTCAGTACCCCCCTTAATATATTCTTTGAAGGGTGTAGTTTCAAAAATGGGGTCACTTTATGAGGGTTTCCACTGTAGGGGTACGTCAGGGTCTCTCAATTACAAAATGGTGCCTAAAAACTATTCTAGCAAATTTTGCCTCCAAAATCCATATGGCGCTCCTTTCCTCCTGACCACTGCCACAAACCCATAGAGACGTTTACCACCACATATGGGGTATTTCTGTAAACTGCAGAATCAGAGCAATGTAAATTGAGGTTTAGTTTGCTGTTAACCCTTGCTGTGTTGCAAGAAAAAAAATATTAACATTAGAGATGAGCGAGTAGTGAAATATTCGAAAGTTCGAAATTCGATTCGAATAGACCGCGAAATTCGACTATTCGACCGGATATCGAATCCCATTAAAGTCTATGGGAAAAAAATGCTCGCCACTTGGAAATCTCAATTCGACCACTTGGAGGTCACCAAGTCCACCCTGGAACCTCAGAAAAGGATGCCAACACTGCTGGAATGCAACTGGGACAGCAGGGGAAGCATGTCTGGGTGCATATAACGCGCCCAAGTCGCACTATTACGCCACTATCACAGCCTCTCAACAATACACTCCAAACACAATCTAACCTCTCTGTAAAGTGAGACCATACAAGGAAACCTTCTTTCCTCTACATTGCCATGGACCCCAAGCCAAACTAGACAAAAAAGAAGATAAAATTCTGCACCCCTTAAAATCACGTTGCCTATGACAACCACAGATGGCATAGGCAAGGGGGAAAGGCAAATAGACCCCACCCCTAATTGTCATTGTGTGTGTGTGTGAGATGGTGGTCAGACATGTCTTCTTTAAAATGTAAAAACAACTCAAACACATGCAGAAGCCTTAAAATGCCCAAATTGTTGGCGCTTGAGATGTCAGTGACCCGACCTGGCCCAGTGTCATGTCTAGCAGGTAAAGCAGTGGGGATGTTGAGGGATGCGTTAGGACCGCAAAAGGCAGGAAGAGGCCGTGGGCTGGCCAGAGGCTCATGGAAAATTTTGTGGAGGCCCAAGAGGTGAGACGTCTTAAAATTGTGTGGAGGCTAAAGAGGTGAGACGTGTTAAAAATTATGTGGAGGCCCAAGAGGTGACACCTCTTAAAATTATGTGGAGGCCCAAGAGGTGACACCTCTTAAAAATTATGTGGAGGCCCAAGAGGTGACACCTCTTAAAAATTATGTGGAGGCCCAAGAGGTGACACCTTTTAAAGGCTTCAGTTATCCACAGATTTGCATGCAATGTAAAATGGTTACACTCATTTTATAAAGGCAACTATCATGAAAAATCAGTTTAAATGTATTGAGGGCAGCACAGAGTATTTCTACAGAGGAAGGAGTATTCTTTTTATTTTTTTTCCTTTTTTTTATATGTATATGCTGTTGCCTTCAGTATATGAGAGTTGATTTCATGATGCTACTGCAGCCACTTAAAACGTTTTAAGTCTTGTTTTGTTTTTTGAATACTGAGAATGCTATTTTGTACCAGATTTTGTATGTAAAGACTGAACACATTAAAATGAGAATGTTACCAAAATTATAATTTATAATTTATTTACCTTTTGTGGAGGCCCAAGAGGTGAGACCTCTTAAAGATTTTGTGGAGGCCCAAGAGGTGAGACCTCTTAAAGATTTTGTGGAGGCCCAAAGAGGTGAGACCTCTTTAAAGATTTTGTGGAGGCCCAAGAGGTTGAGACCTCTTAAAGATTTTGTACAGGCCCAAGAGGTGAGACCTCTTAAAGATTTTTGGCAGGCCCAAGAGGTGAGACCTCCTTAAAGATTTTGTGCAGGCCCAAGAGGTGAGACCTCTTAAAGATTTTGTGCAGGCCCAAGAGGTGAGACCTCTTAAAGATTTTGTGGAGGCCCAAGAGGTGAGACCTTCTTAAAGATTTTGTGGGAGGCCCAAGAGGTGAGACCTCTTAAACATTTTGTGGAGGCCCAAGAGGTTAGAGACCCTCTTAAAATTTGTGGAGGCCCAAGAGGTGAGACCTCTTAAAAGATTTTGTGGAGGCCCAAGAGGTGAGACCTCTTAAAGATTTTGTGGAGGCCCAAGAGGTGAGACTCTTAAAGATTTTGTGGAGGCCCAAGAGGTGAGACCTCTTTAAAATTATGTGGAGGCCCAAGAGGTGAGACCTCTTAAAGATTTTGTGGAGGCCCAAGAGGTGAGACCTCTTAAAGATTTTTGTGGAGGCCCAAGAGGTGAGACCTCTTAAAGATTTTGTGGAGGCCCAAGAGGTGAGACCTCTTAAAAGATTTTGTGGAGGCCCAAGAGGTGAGACCTCTTAAAGATTTTGTGGAGGCCCAAGAGGTGAGACCTCTTAAAGATTTTGTGGAGGCCCAAGAGGTGAGACCTCTTAAAATTTTGTGGAGGCCCAAGAGGTGAGACCTCTTAAAGATTTTGTGGAGGCCCAAGAGGTGAGACCTCTTTAAAGATTTTGTGGAGGCCCAAGAGGTGAGACCTCTTAAAAAATTATGTGGAGGCCCAAGAGGTGAGACCTCTTAAAAATTATGTGGAGGCCCAAGAGGTGAGACCTCTTAAACATTTTGTGGAGGCCCAAGAGGTGAGACCTCTTAAAAATTATGTGGAGGCCCAAGAGGTGAGACCTCTTAAAAATTTATGTGGAGGCCCAAGAGGTGAGACCTCTTAAAAATTATGTGGAGGCCCAAGAGGTGAGACCTCTTAAAATTTTGTGGAGGCCCAAGAGGTGAGACCTCTTAAAAATTATGTGGAGGCCCAAGAGGGTGAGACCTCTTAAAAATTTTGTGGAGGCCCAAGAGGTGAGACCTCTTAAACATTTGTGGAGGCCCAAGAGGTGAGACCTCTTAAAAAATTATGTGGAGGCCCAAGAGGTGAGACCTCTTAAAAATTATGTGGAGGCCCAAGAGGTGAGACCTCTTAAAAATTATGTGGAGGCCCAAGAGGTGAGACCTCTTAAAAATTATTGTGGAGGCCCAAGAGGTGAGACCTCTTAAAAATTATGTGGAGGCCCAAGAGGTGAGCCATAAATATATATATATTTTCTTATTTACGGAGCAATTCTACGGCGGTTAAGGAGGAGGAGGAGGAGGTGGAGGAGGAAATGGCACTTCATACAGATGGCACTTCACTTTTGGCTGCTTTCCACGGTTGGAGAAGCAAAGTCCGGGTCAATCCACTTGCTGTTCATTTTGATTAGCGTCAGCCTGTCGGCACTGTCGGTTGACAGGCGGCTGCGCTTATCGGTTATAATGCCCCCGGCTGCGCTGAACACCCTTTCTGATAGCACGCTGGCGGCAGGGCAGGCAAGCACCTCCAAGGCGTACAGGGACAGTTCCAGCCACGTGTCCAACTTGGAGACCCAGTAAGTGTAGGACGCCGAGGGATCGGGGAGGACAGGGTTACGGTCTGCCAGGTACTCCCGCAACATCCGCCGATACTTGTCCCTCCTGCTGATAGCGGGCCCCGCAGTGATGGAAGTTGCACGAGGGGTGCCATGAACGTGTCCCACACCTTGGAGAGTGTTCCCCTGGTGGCTGTGGGCCTGATGGATGTTGTGGGACTCTGGGAGACCCTCTCCTCTCTGCCGCCAGCGATGGTGGGTGGGAAAATCTCCATCATGTTCTGCACGAGTTCCCTCTGGTATTCCAGCAATCGATTCGTCCTCTCCTCTACCGGAATAAAAGAGGAGACGTTATCTTTATACCGGGGGTCCAGGAGTGCGAAGACCCAGTACAGTTTGTTCTCCACTATCCGGACAACACGTGTGTCCCGGGAAAAGCAGCCCAGCATGAAGTCAGCCATGTGTGCCAGACTCTGAATAGGCATGACCTCACTGCCCCCACCAGAAGGATCACTTGCCATTTCCTCCTCTTCCTCTTCCGCCTCCTCTCCGCCCCATCCGCGCTGAACCAATGGGACGCACACAGCCTGACTGCTACCCTCGCCGCCAGCATCCTCCTCCTCTTCCACAGCCACCTCCACGTCGTCCTCCTCCTCATCCTCCTCCTCCTGCAACTGCCACCGTGAAGCAGACAAAAGTGTGGTCTGACTGTGTAGCTCCGTTGCGTCTCCTCCTACCCCCGTCTCCTCTGCGTGCAATGCGTTCTCCCTTATTGCGATGAGCGATTCTTTAAGGACGCCTAGGAGCGGGATGGTTACGCTCACTATAGCGTCCTCGCTGCTGACCTTCTTGGTGGACTCCTCAAAGATACGCAGTACATCGCATATGTCTGCCATCCATGGCCACTCGTGGTTGGCAAACTGAGGGAGCTGAGTTGGAGGCACGCGTGGATTCATAATCTGGTACTCCATCAATGCTCTCTGCTGCTCACACACCCTGGCCAACATGGAATAGGTGGAATTCCAGCGAGTCGGCAGGTCGCACAACAGCCGATGTTCAGGCAAATGGAGGCGTTGCTGGAGTTTTTTTAAGCTAGCAGCAGCTACAGTTGACTTCCGAAAGTGAGCGCACAAGCGCCGCACTTTCACCAGTAGCTCTGCCAGGTTGGGGTAAGTCTTTCAGAAATTTTTGGACTACCAGATTAAAAACGTGGGCCAGGCATGGTACGTGATTGAGTTCGGCAAGCTCCAGAGCCGCCACCAGGTTACGGCCGTTATCGCACACGACCATGCCTGGTCCTAGCTGCAGCGGCGACAGCCACATCTCCGTCTGCTGCAATATGGCGTCCCTCACCTCTGGGGCGCTGTGCTTCCTGTCGCCCAAGCTGATGAGCTTTAAGCACCGCCTGCTGACGTCTCCCCGCGCCAGTGCTGCAACGCTTCCAGCTAGCGGCTGAGGGCGATGTTAAGGCACAGGAGGAGGAGGAGGAGGAGGAGGAGGAGGGGGGTTTATCAGAACCCATGCTGGCAATCTTGGGCGGGGGTGGTAGGTAGGCCGTCGTCTCTGTTTGCGACCCCGTCCCCGCTTCCACTACATTCACCCAGTGTGCCGTCAAAGAGATGTAGCGTCCCTGGCCGCAAGCGCTTGTCCACGAGTCGGTGGTCAAGTGGACCTTTGCGCTGACTGCGTACCTCAGGGCCCGCCTGATGTTACGCGACACGTGCTGGTGCAGGGCGGGGACGGCACTCCGGGAAAAGTAGTGGCGGCTGGGGACGGAATAGCGAGGTGCGGCAGCCGCCATCAGGTCGCGGAAGGCCTGCGTCTCCACAAGCCTAAACGGCAACATCTCCAGGGCCAGCAGTTTGGAGATGTGGCAGTTTAAGGCTTGGGCTTGGGGGTGACTCGAGGCGTACTTCCGCCTGCGGTCGAACGCCTGCGAGATGGACAGTTGTTGGGACGAGGAGTGTGAAGGTGCAGGCGAAGAGGCGGGGGGGAAGGGGAGGCTGAAGGAGAAGGCCCCAAAGTAGCCGAGGCAGAGGCAGATGTGGAGGTGTCCTGGCTGGAGGTCTGGACCGCAGTGGCAGCACACAACAAAGGGGAAGAGGCAGTGGCAGCAAGACCGGGCGCAGTTTGTATTGCGTTTGCTCTCTCCCACTCAGCCCAGTGCTTGACTTCCAAGTGACGCCGCATGCCTGAGGTGGTCAGATTGCTCTTCTCAGAGCCCCTACTCAGTTTTGAGTGGCAGAGTGTGCAAACCGCGCTCAGTTTGTCATCCGCACAAACATTAAAAAATCTCCACACCACAGAAGTACGAGGCCTCGATGGGGGAGCTTCGCGCGACTGCCCGCTGCCGGGAACAGCTTCGGCCCTGCTGGCTGTGGCCTCACTACTCTCTGTCTGGACTGTCCTCTCTGCCTGCCTGTGGACATCCCTCTGCCTGTGGACATCCCTCTGCCTCTGGACATCCCTCTGCTCTCTCTTGCTGCCTTTTTCGGTGCTGCGCAGACCACCACCTCTCCACTGCTTTCCCCGCTGGACATCACCCCTGGCCAAGTGGGGTCGGTCATTTCGTCATCCACCACCTCCTCTTCCTCACTCTGCTCCTCCTCCTGCCCACTGGACATTCCAACAGCCTCCCTTGATGGCAACTGCGTCTCATCATCATCATCGCTCATGATAACAGATGCTGGCTCAGGGTCCACATCAGCAGGAGATGGCGAAAACTCAAGTGTTTGGGCATCACTACAAACAAATTCCTCTGCTAGCTCCTGGGATTCTTCCGGCACATCTGAAAAAGGACCCGAAAAGAGCTCCTGGGAGGGGTCAAGGGTGGGATGACTCTGTTGGCCAGGTGTGGAGGAAGGAGGGTCAGAGTGAGACTGTGTGGATGACTGGCTGGTGGACAACTGTGTGGAAGCGCTATCGGCTATCCATTGCACCACCTGTTCAACCTGCTCAGGCCTCAACAGCGGTGTAACCCGCCCCCTGCTTAACTGTCCCATAAAGGCAGGGATTCTGGATGAGCGGGATCCTGGCTGACCCTCACCAGCACGCATTGTATCCCCACTGGCTTCAACAAGGCCCCCAACAGCATTTCCGCGCCCCCGTCCTCGTCCACGTCCGATTCCGCTAGCCCCCCTCCGCATTTTTTTTTTTTTTTACAATATTTTGCCTTCACAGCCGTATGTGAAATTTTTGCAAGAGAACGCACAGTACAGTGGCCAATTAAAAGGCCTATATTGTATATTTCAAGGTACACAGCCGTGTACTAACTGAACAGACGGTGGGTATTGAACACCAGGTTATGAGAAATTTTTGCAAGAGAACGCACAGTACAGTTGCCAATTAAGGCCTATATATTGTATTTTTCAAGGTACACAGCCGTGTAGTAACTGAACAGACGGTGGGTATGAACACCAGGTATGAGAAATTACTTTGCAAGAGAACGCACAGTACAGTTGCCAATTAAAGGCCTATATATTGTATATTTCAAGGTACACAGCCGTGTACTAACTGAACAGACGGTGTGTATGAACACCAGGTATGAGAAATTACTTTGCAAGAGAACGCACAGTACAGTTGGCCAATTTAAAGGCCTATATATTGTATATTTCAAGGTACACAGCCGTGTAGTAACTGAATCAGACGGTGTGTATTGAACACCAGGTATGTGAGAAATTACTTTGCAAGAGAACGCACAGTACAGTTGCCATTAAGGCCTATATATTGTATATTTCAAGGTACACAGCCGTGTACTAAGTGATCAGACGGTGGGTATGAACACCAGGTATGAGAAATTACTTTGCAAGAGAACGCACAGTACAGTTGGCCAAGTTAAGGCCTATATATTGTATATTTCAAGGTACACAGCCGTGTACTAAGTGATCAGACGGTGTGTATGAACACCAGGTTATGAGAAATTACTTTGCAAGAGAACGCACAGTACAGTTGCCAGTTAAAGGCCTATATATTGTATTTTTCAAGGTACACAGCCGTGTACTAAGTGATCAGACGGTGTGTATGAACACCAGTTATGAGAAATTACTTTGCAAGAGAACGCACAGTACAGTTGCCAAGTTTAAGGCCTATATATTGTATTTTTCAAGGTACACAGCCGTGTACTAACTGAATCAGACGGTGTGTATGAACACCAGGTTATGAGAAAATTACTTTGCAAGAGAACGCACAGTACAGTTGCCAAGTTAAGGCCTATATATTGTATTTTTCAAGGTACACAGCCGTGTACTAAGTGATCAGACGGTGTGTATGAACACCAGGTTATGAGAAATTACTTTGCAAGAGAACGCACAGTACAGTTGCCAATTAAAGGCCTATATATTGTATTTTTTTCAAGGTACACAGCCGTGTACTAAGTGATCAGACGGTGTGTATGAACACCAGGTTATGAGAAATTACTTTGCAAGAGAACGCACAGTACAGTTGCCAGTTAAAAGGCCTATATATTGTATTTTTCAAGGTACACAGCCGTGTACTAAGTGATCAGACGGTGTGTATGAACACCAGGTTATGAGAAATTACTTTGCAAGAGAACGCACAGTACAGTTGCCAGTTTAAGGCCTATATATTGTATTTTTCAAGGTACACAGCCGTGTACTAAGTGATCAGACGGTGTGTATGAACACCAGGTTATGAGAAATTACTTTGCAAGAGAACGCACAGTACAGTTGCCATTAAGGCCTATATATTGTATTTTTCAAGGTACACAGCCGTGTACTAAGTGATCAGACGGTGTGTATGAACACCAGGTTATGAGAAATTACTTTGCAAGAGAACGCACAGTACAGTTGCCAATTATAAGGCCTATATATTGTATTTTTCAAGGTACACAGCCGTGTACTAAGTGATCAGACGGTGTGTATGAACACCAGGTTATGAGAAATTACTTTGCAAGAGAACGCACAGTACAGTTGCCAAGTTTAAGGCCTATATATTGTATTTTTCAAGGTACACAGCCGTGTGTACTAAGTGATCAGACGGTGTGTATGAACACCAGGTTATGAGAAATTACTTTGCAAGAGAACGCACAGTACAGTTGCCAATTTAAAGGCCTATATATTGTATTTTTTCAAGGTACACAGCCGTGTACTAAGTGATCAGACGGTGTGTATGAACACCAGGTTATGAGAAATTACTTTGCAAGAGAACGCACAGTACAGTTGCCAAGTTTAAGGCCTATATATTGTATATTTCAAGGTACACAGCCGTGTACTAAGTGATCAGACGGTGTGTATGAACACCAGGTTATGAGAAATTACTTTGCAAGAGAACGCACAGTACAGTTGCCAATTATAAGGCCTATATATTGTATTTTTTTCAAGGTACACAGCCGTGTACTAAGTGATCAGACGGTGTGTATGAACACCAGGTTATGAGAAATTACTTTGCAAGAGAACGCACAGTACAGTTGCCAAGTTAAGGCCTATATATTGTATTTTTCAAGGTACACAGCCGTGTACTAAGTGATCAGACGGTGTGTATGAACACCAGTTATGAGAAATTACTTTGCAAGAGAACGCACAGTACAGTTGCCAAGTTAAGGCCTATATATTGTATTTTTCAAGGTACACAGCCGTGTACTAAGTGATCAGACGGTGTGTATGAACACCAGTTATGAGAAATTACTTTGCAAGAGAACGCACAGTACAGTTGCCAGTTATAAGGCCTATATATTGTATTTTTCAAGGTACACAGCAGTAGTGCCAAATATAGTTTGGTATGTAGCAGAGCACCTAATACACCACTAATGCCTCTCTCTGTCCCTACTCCAGCAGCTATCCCTGAATACAGCAGCCGTTCTCTGTAAAGTCTATATTGTAGTAAAGCTATCACTGAAGTCCACTGTAGTAGCCCTGATAAGGGCTTTTAATCACGCTCCTGCCTGTCCAACAGCTAAAACCTGTCTCTCCCTTCTCCAGCCTCTGTCCCTGACTAAGTTCACGCAGCATATGCGTACGAGCAGGAAGAGCTGAGTTTTTAATATTCGAGGTCACATGGTTTTTCCAGCCAATGCATGTAGACGCCGTTTTCGCGCTGCCAGCGTGCTCAGCGTGCCTGTCATACCCCCCCTGCATGGTGATTGGTGGAAAAAGAGCGCAGGGAAGGTGGGAGG
>ONZH01001237.1:0-16880 GCA_900303285.1 Rhinella marina | reverse complement strand
TTATCCATAAAAGTGAGTGTGTTTATATATAAAGGAATATAGATAAAAATAGGCATGTGAAAAATAGGATAGGTGATAAAAGAGCTTTATACTGCTGGTTTTCGGTACTTTGTGTTTGTGCATGATAAATTAGTCTATTTCATTCATAGGTGTCTATAATTCTTAGTGCATAATAGTTGTGATCCTTTTTGTGTTTTGTTTTTCTGTTTTATTTTCCATTTCTTATTTTTTATTTTTTATTTTTTATACTCTATTCTCCATTTGTCTTTCTTATACATATAATTACATATTAGTGTTATATGTCTGTCTTGTTTTATACTCAATATGTATTGAGGTGTAAGAGAGACATATATGGAGAGTATATAGAAAATATATAAGAGGATATATATATGGAAAATGATTAATTATGAAAAAAATTAAATATGAAAATTAAATATGAAAATATATTGCTATTATTAATTTTTGGTGCTTTGTGTTTGTATATACATATATTTGGTGTTTATTTGTCTTTCTTCTCCATATGGTGACTTAATTAGGTGAGTATATTTATTTGTGTATAATTTCCCCACTGGTATTGTTATCTATTTCATCTTTTTCTTTTTCTTTTCTTTTTCTTGTTGGAGTATTTGGAATATTACTTGGAAGGATGTGTGGGTGGGGGGCCTCACGGGGAGGGGGGTCGGGGTGCTGGTAAAAACAGCCTGACCCCGACCACCCGTCCCTGAAGGGCACCCCACCTGTTTCACCAGAGGTTTATAGGAAACCAAAGATCTCCATCTCCGCGTTTAGACCTTTTGGGATCATTGTCTCGAATTCGAAAATTCTCCTTGACTCCATTCTAGACATACTCTGTATATGGTTACCTCCTCTCCATGGTCGTGGAATTTTTTCTAAAGCTGTGAAGGTGAGTAGAGATGGGTCTTTATTATGAACTTCTTTAAAGTGTTTGGATAGTGAATGTAAGTCGTACCCCTTTTTTATATTATTGATGTGTTCTGATATGCGTTTCTTTAATGTTCGTTTCGTCCTACCGATATACTGTTTGTTGCATGGACATTGAATTAGATATATAATATCAGTAGAGTTACAGGTCATGTGTTCTTTAATTGTTTGGGTGTGTTTGTTTGTAGTTGATCGAATTTCCATTGTCTTTTTGGGAAATTGGGTAATCTTACAATTGTTACAGCTTCCACATCGGTAGAAGCCTTTTGGTGCTAACCAGTTGGTGGTTTTTTGTATTTTTGTGCTTTTGACCGTAGGGGCGACTTTGATTCCCAAATTCGGAGCTTTCGTGTATGCTACTTGTGGTGTATCTGATATCTGTGATCCTATAATCTTATCTTTTTGTAGTAAATGCCAATGTTTCCTCAAGATTAGTTCAACCTCTTTATGTTTGGAATTAAACGGTAGTATCACTCTCATTTGGCCCTCGTTTTTAGTTGTTTTTGTGCTCCCGTTGAAAAAGTCTTCTCTATTCATCTCCCTGACTTTCTTCAGTGAAGATTCAATAATAGGTGGTGGATATTTTTTGTTTATAAATTGTTGTTTTAAGTTAGTGGCCTCATCTTCAAATTGGTCGTTATTGGAGCAATTTCTCTTCAGTCTCCTAAACTGACTGGTTGGAATATTAGTCAGCCATCTTGGTAAATGGCAACTATTGAACAGAATGTAGCTATTTTTCATTACGTGTTTCTGATAAGTACTGCATACTAGTTTGTTGTTTTGAATTTTTATTTTTAGATCTAAAAATTCAATTTGACTATTGCTGATGGTAGATGTAAAGGTTAAATTATAATTATTCGAATTCAAATTCTTAATGAATGTGTTTAAATCTTCAGTTGTGCCTTGCCAAATCAGAATGATATCGTCGATATATCTCCGCCATAGGACCAGATTCTCCCCCAATTGTGGTTTGATATGTTCTTTCTCCCACTGTGCCATAAATAGATTGGCATAGCTGGGGGCGAATCTGGTACCCATGGCGGTACCGCATTGCTGAATGTAAAATTGTGAATTGTACCAGAAGTAATTATGAGTTAATATGTGACGGATACTGTTCGTGATGAATTCTATTTGTTCTAAATCTAGTTCTCCATTGTCTATTAATTGCTCTTTTATTGCTTGTATGCCCAAGTCGTGATTAATAACTGTATATAATGAGTTAACATCAATGGTACCTAACTGCCAGTGTGGTTCGAAATTTAATTGTTCCAATGTATGTATGATATCAGTAGTATCTTTAATGTATGATGGGATTTTTTTAACTGAAGGTTGGAGTAGTTTATCGATATATTGTGAAAGATTTGATGTAATTGAACCTATTCCGGAGATAATCGGTCTACCAGGTGGATTAGTGATGTTCTTGTGAATTTTCGGTAGGTGGTAAAATATAGGTATTCTCTTATCAGTTGATGTAATATATTTATATTCTCTTTCTAATAAAATGTTGTCTTCCAACCCTTTTTGACATAATTCCATTAGATCTCTATGGAATAGGGTTGTGGGATCTGATTTTATTTTTTTATAGGTGGTAGTGTCAGCAAGTTGTCTCTCACTTTCCTTATTATAGTCTGTATGGTTTAGTATGACTATTGCTCCACCCTTATCTGCAGGGCGTATTACAATATTCTCATTGGCCTGTAACTCTTTAATTGCAGTGATTTCCTTTTTTGTTAGATTATTTCTCGTATATTTATTGTTTATTCTTCTAATATCATTTTCTACATTTTTCTTAAATGTGGCTATTTCTTCGCTAATTTCTTGACGTGGATATCTTTTAGATTTTGGTTTTAAATCCGTATGTGTATATGTTCGGTGTTCTTCTGTTGTGTCTAATATGGGATTCTTCATATAATATTTCTTCAAACATAGTTTTCTAATGAATTTCTCAACACCGATATATGTGCCAAATTTGTCTAATTGTTTAGTGGGAGCAAATTTTAAACCTTTATTCAAAAGGTTGATTTGTGTATTAGTCAGTGGGGCATCACTAAGGTTGACTATTGTGTTATCTACCTCTGTGTCCTGTGTTATCTGGTTCTTTTTGCTTTTTCGTAGTCCTCGTCTTGTTCTCTTACGTGTCGCTGTGGGTATTTCCTCCTTTGGTTCAGATAATCGTTGTGGTGATTCTGTGTCTGTTGATTGTGTCTCTGGTGATTGTAATAGTGTGTCTGTTCTGGATTCTGTTGATGTCTTGGGGAGGTTGGCCTCCCCATGTATTGTTGATTCTGTCGGTATCTGAGATTGTATCTGTGGGTTGGTGAAGGAGTTCTTCTCTGTGCATTTCTTTGTGTTTGTGGTGATCTTTGATGTGTCCTTATTCTGTGGTGTGGGGGTGTTTGGTCTAAAAAAAGGGGTTTATTTAAAGATTCAAATCTATTGGTGGTTGGGATTGTGTATGTGGTTGTTGTGAATCGTGTTTGTCTTTCCCTTTCATCACCATCTTGTGTCGACTGTCTTATATGTCTATCTTCCACATTTTCCCTTTGTGACTTATTTATTCTATTCCTAAAATTGTCATTTTTTATATTGTGACTCTCTGTTGTCGCTTCTCTTTGTGTATTCCATTTCATTTTTCTATTCTTTTTATAAATAATCTCCTTCTCTAAAGCGTCTAAACTTTTGCAGATTCTTTCCTGCCATTTAGTGTATTCCTCATCTCGTGGTATTTTATCGGTAATTCCTTTAAGATCATTAATTTTAACTGTAATTTCTGTCAATATCTGTGTGCGTCTTTTTACAATCATTTTTACCAACATAATTGACTGTGTTTTAAGGAAAGAGTTCCACTCTTGTTGGAACTCTTCATTGTATAAATCTTGGGCTGGGTCTTTGGTTAATGTGAGACCTTTTGGTACATTGTCATTTGCTATATATTGGTTTAGTGTTTTTATCTCCCACTTGTGTTTCAATTGTTTCAGCAGTAGCTTTTCTAATTCTTTGAAGGTGTCATCTGTAGATTTTGTAGTCGTTTGTACATTGCTATCTGTATCAAATATGTAATTTTCAACATTCCTATATTTTCTATCGATACAGTCCCAGATGTCCATGATACTCTGAGTGGGGGCTCAACTCTGGGTAAAGGATAAGGTATAAATTGATTAAGAAATGAGTGGCTCACCACCAGAGATCTATGGAACGCCGAGGTGCTCAAATCCAGGCTTTACCCACAGCCTATTGGTATATAAAAATATCTTGTGTATATGAGGATGAGCACACTCAATCTGGAATGTTATCTAATAGAAATAAATATAGTAACGATATCTGTTGGTAATCAAATATTTATTAATATAGGATGCTAAAATATTTTTTAATATAGGATACTAAAATAGATTGCAGATAATAGATAGCTGGCCAGCTAAATAGATAAAACAATGTAAAAGATAGAAAAAATGAAAATGGAAATAAAAATAAACAATAAAAATAAAAATATAAAAATATAAAAGATATGAACAAAATGTCTTCTTAAAGTCCCTTTTTCATGAATGAATAGCGTTCATAAGTGAGATATAATCTAATTAATTCTATTAATATTATGTGGAGCGTTGATTTAATGTCCTTTGTAATCCTTGGTGCTTACTGTAGTCCTTAATGGCACATCTAGATATTTCTTATATGAATGATATGGTACATTACCCCTCCACCGTTGGGAAGCGATACAGCAGTAGATGTGGTGTGGCAGATGCGCTGAGACCCGCTCCGTCCGTGCTTGGCTTTGATGTTTCCAGCCGTCAGCACAAGGACGCTGCTGCTCTGTTAGTGCGGGAAATTCAATTCTCTGCGCGCGCTTCTCTTCCCGGCACTCATGCGGTGATACCCGTCGTGGCGTCCCACGTGTTCGTGGGTAACTGTTTCTTTGTCCTTATTCAATGTTTTGTGGACTTGGAACTTTCCATATATTGTTCTTGGTGTTGGGGTAAAATAAAATTAGGATCAAATAAAATAATAAAAAGAAATGGAGCCAGTGGTGGCTAAGAACTAATTCAAGCCAGTGTCCGTGCTGTCCCTTATATGCCAAACGCGTTTCGGGGCGTATTCTCCTGCCCCTTCCTCAGTGGCTGTCAATGTTGGACTGTGGACTTAATGGCTTATATAGTCTTGTAATGGTATATCCTTAAATTGCAATGGAAAATACTGGCATGGATTGGAATTGGGATTGGCATCGGTATATATATATCATAGATACATTTAAAAGAAAGACTAAGTTTTATCCATAAAAGTGAGTGTGTTTATATATAAAGGAATATAGATAAAAATAGGCATGTGAAAAATAGGATAGGTGATAAAAGAGCTTTATACTGCTGGTTTTCGGTACTTTGTGTTTGTGCATGATAAATTAGTCTATTTCATTCATAGGTGTCTATAATTCTTAGTGCATAATAGTTGTGATCCTTTTTGTGTTTTGTTTTTCTGTTTTATTTTCCATTTCTTATTTTTTATTTTTTATACTCTATTCTCCATTTGTCTTTCTTATACATATAATTACATATTAGTGTTATATGTCTGTCTTGTTTTATACTCAATATGTATTGAGGTGTAAGAGAGACATATATGGAGAGTATATAGAAAATATATAAGAGGATATATATATGGAAAATGATTAATTATGAAAAAAATTAAATATGAAAATTAAATATGAAAATATATTGCTATTATTAATTTTTGGTGCTTTGTGTTTGTATATACATATATTTGGTGTTTATTTGTCTTTCTTCTCCATATGGTGACTTAATTAGGTGAGTATATTTATTTGTGTATAATTTCCCCACTGGTATTGTTATCTATTTCATCTTTTTCTTTTTCTTGTTGGAGTATTTGGAATATTACTTGGAAGGATGTGTGGGTGGGGGGCCCCCCACCCACACATCCTTCCAAGTAATATTCCAAATACTCCAACAAGAAAAAGAAAAGAAAAAGAAAAAGATGAAATAGATAACAATACCAGTGGGGAAATTATACACAAATAAATATACTCACCTAATTAAGTCACCATATGGAGAAGAAAGACAAATAAACACCAAATATATGTATATACAAACACAAAGCACCAAAAATTAATAATAGCAATATATTTTCATATTTAATTTTCATATTTAATTTTTTTCATAATTAATCATTTTCCATATATATATCCTCTTATATATTTTCTATATACTCTCCATATATGTCTCTCTTACACCTCAATACATATTGAGTATAAAACAAGACAGACATATAACACTAATATGTAATTATATGTATAAGAAAGACAAATGGAGAATAGAGTATAAAAAATAAAAAATAAAAAATAAGAAATGGAAAATAAAACAGAAAAACAAAACACAAAAAGGATCACAACTATTATGCACTAAGAATTATAGACACCTATGAATGAAATAGACTAATTTATCATGCACAAACACAAAGTACCGAAAACCAGCAGTATAAAGCTCTTTTATCACCTATCCTATTTTTCACATGCCTATTTTTATCTATATTCCTTTATATATAAACACACTCACTTTTATGGATAAAACTTAGTCTTTCTTTTAAATGTATCTATGATATATATATACCGATGCCAATCCCAATTCCAATCCATGCCAGTATTTTCCATTGCAATTTAAGGATATACCATTACAAGACTATATAAGCCATTAAGTCCACAGTCCAACATTGACAGCCACTGAGGAAGGGGCAGGAGAATACGCCCCGAAACGCGTTTGGCATATAAGGGACAGCACGGACACTGGCTTGAATTAGTTCTTAGCCACCACTGGCTCCATTTCTTTTTATTATTTTATTTGATCCTAATTTTATTTTACCCCAACACCAAGAACAATATATGGAAAGTTCCAAGTCCACAAAACATTGAATAAGGACAAAGAAACAGTTACCCACGAACACGTGGGACGCCACGACGGGTATCACCGCATGAGTGCCGGGAAGAGAAGCGCGCGCAGAGAATTGAATTTCCCGCACTAACAGAGCAGCAGCGTCCTTGTGCTGACGGCTGGAAACATCAAAGCCAAGCACGGACGGAGCGGGTCTCAGCGCATCTGCCACACCACATCTACTGCTGTATCGCTTCCCAACGGTGGAGGGGTAATGTACCATATCATTCATATAAGAAATATCTAGATGTGCCATTAAGGACTACAGTAAGCACCAAGGATTACAAAGGACATTAAATCAACGCTCCACATAATATTAATAGAATTAATTAGATTATATCTCACTTATGAACGCTATTCATTCATGAAAAAGGGACTTTAAGAAGACATTTTGTTCATATCTTTTATATTTTTATATTTTTATTTTTATTGTTTATTTTTATTTCCATTTTCATTTTTTCTATCTTTTACATTGTTTTATCTATTTAGCTGGCCAGCTATCTATTATCTGCAATCTATTTTAGTATCCTATATTAAAAAATATTTTAGCATCCTATATTAATAAATATTTGATTACCAACAGATATCGTTACTATATTTATTTCTATTAGATAACATTCCAGATTGAGTGTGCTCATCCTCATATACACAAGATATTTTTATATACCAATAGGCTGTGGGTAAAGCCTGGATTTGAGCACCTCGGCGTTCCATAGATCTCTGGTGGTGAGCCACTCATTTCTTAATCAGTGTTTGGGAAAAGCAGCAATAGACTGTGATGGAAGGTGCTTGAATACCTAAAAAAACAAAAAACAAAATATAAGGAAGGTGGCAGTCTCTCGGGGGAAGGGCAAGTTAGCTTCATTATATCGCATCTAAACAACTTCTCTCCAAGCAACGACAGTCTAACTTACAACATGTTAACCAAACAAGGATGGACACCAGAGAAAAAGCAGTATCCCACTGGGCGCTGACCAATGGCCAAAGTCCTATTTACAATAAACCAAACAGAATGGTGAAGTTCAAATTCAGTATAAACTTTATTGATATACCAAAACCATTATTCAAAACTTCATCAAAGACATGAGAGGGTGATCACAGGATCAGATTACAGGGACATACAGCTCGAACAACTACTATTCCAGCCATCCACTAGAAGGATAGTATCAAGTCATAAAGTGCTAGTGCCTGACATAATACAGCAAATGGGTCTAAACACCAGCATAGTGCAAACCAATAAATAATCAGTGTAGCTTGCCCTGGTCGGTATAGTATCCTTACTTTACTTGTATATTATTATTTATTGCTTTGCACTATGCTGGTGTTTAGACCCATTTGCTGTATTATGTCAGGTACTAGCACTTTATGACTTGATACTATTCCTTCTAGTGGATGGCTGGAATAGTAGTTGTTCGAGCTGTATGTCCCTGTAATCTGATCCTGTGATCACCCTCTCCTGTCTTTGATGAATTTTTGAATAATGGTTTTGGTATATCAATAAAGGTTATACTGAATTTGAACTTCACCATTCTTTTTTGTTTACTGACTTACAAGAAGTAAGGCGATGGCAGGAGACCAACATGCAAAGCTGACATATACCAAGGCAGAATACAGTGATTAGGAAAATGCGATAAACCATGATGATGAAGTAGTGGCCACCCCCACCACCTCCACAACAATAGGCTTTATAAAGAAGATAATATCTGGAAAACAATACATACAACTATAGTGTCCAAAATAGATTACACCCCTGATAACCTGCATGATTATTCATACATGATAAAACCATGCCCCAAATTCATCCCCCCCCTGATAAAAAGCCACAGTAATTCATACATGCTGCACTCATGCCCAAATTCATTCCCCCCTGATAAAAAGCCACAGTAATTCATACATGCTGCTCTCATGCCCCAAATTCATTCCCCCCCTGATAAAAAGCCACAGTAATTCATACATGCTGCACTCATGCCCCAAATTCATTCCCCCCCCCGATAAAAAGCCACAGTAATTCATACATGCTGCACTCATGCCCCAAATTCATTCCCCCCCTGATAAAAAGCCACAGTAATTCATACATGCTGCACTCATGCCCCAAATTCAGTCCACCACGGATAAAATTCCTCTATTTTGCACATATTTATATACCCATCAACATGCAACGCTATCTGGTGTCCGACTGTCAATAGAAAGCCAGAAATAATGAGAGTGCTATAATTACCTATGAGTTATGGTATTTGGGTTTCCGCCAAGAGTTGCGTGGGGGCCAGCCAGCTGTTTTGCAGGAGGAGTGGTGCTCTGTTGAAAGCCGGGCTTCCAGTCTGGAGGGTGGGAGGAAGCAGAACTATATGCGCTGATGCCGGAAGAACGAACAGCGCATGCGCAAACAATGGAAAGCGCGCGTTCCCGAGAACGATATTGTAATGCGCTAGTGTGCTTGTGCGTCCGATGCTGCGCATTGCCTACCGGTCGTTACCGTGAGAAACCATGGGTAAACAAGTAAATGTGAGTGTAAAGGTGTTGTTTTATTGTGTAATACCGTGTAAGATGTCTAATGTCATGTAATTACAAAGTTGCTAATGATAGACAGATGAAGTGCCCTTGAAAATACCTTAACGAGCGCACAACCCCTTTAACAGATGTTACAAAAAAACAAACGAGCCTTACTTTTCTTGATAAAATATTTCATTCAATATTAATACAAACACTGGGTTGTTGCACAAAGGTAACCCAGTGTTTGCTTTATTTATTTTTAAAGAAGATACAAATAAAGATGGATGAAAAATTTTAGCAAGAAAATTAAGGTTTGCAGACAGGTTTTTTTTTCTTGATATCAAATGGATTACAGAGGTCTTGTCATGACCTACAAAATGTGTTTGAGACGTGCCAGGGGAATCCAAGGCATACTAAATAACTGGTAAGCTGGTTCGTAAATACATTTTTGTGTGCAAGCTACAACAAAGTTGTATAGGATATGGGGTTAAATGAACTCTACATAGAGCGTTTATTATGACGAGAGCAGCCAGTTGTGTATGTGTGCCACAACACAGTCCGTTGTGAATGTAGCTAATGGGGAAAACAAAGCATTTTATATGGCTGTCTCTGGCACCAGAACAAACAATGGCCCCGTTGTATCAATCTGCCAGAGACCAAAAAGGGGCTTTCTCAAACACCTCCCCCCCCCCATACAGATATCAACCAATTGACACACTGCTTTTTGCTTATCAAAATGATCTGGGAATGAGTGCTACTGTTGAGGTGGACCTAAACCTGTCCTTTCTGGAATTCAGTCAGTCATTCCGAATTGTTTTGAACACGGGTGCGCACAATAATTAAGGACAAAACACAGACTTCTGATTCCAGTATTAAGTCCTTTGGCCGCGCTTTTGTGGCAAAATCATTACAGCCTCTGGGCTTTTCCTTTATTAACACACGTACTTATTCGATACAAAAAGGAAAGGGGGGCGTAAGCATGCAAATAGCAAACAATATCATTCTTGATTGGATAGAAGTTGCATTCCATTCTACGTCACTAGCCTGAAAAAGTCATATTGATAAGAGTACGGGGGCCATCTTGGACTAGTTAAATATATACATATATTATACGCAAGCTTTATAAAAGTTACAAAGTATAAAAATATAAAAGTATATAAAGGCACATTTGTTCTTGTCTCATCACATTATCCAGGACATTGAATTCACATTATCCTGAAGACGTGGGAAACTCAGGATTTGCAATAGAATACATTACATTAAGTCCATATACCTCGACACTACCAGTGTCGGACCAAAATTGGACCCTTTTATTTATTCCTCACACTGAATGATAAATCTGGACCTGTCAACTTAGTGGCAGCACACGTATCACTTGATGCTTTGTTCATAAAAAATACTGAGGAATATTTTCAATTGGATTAGGGCCTTTATAGTTCCTATAATGTTTGAAGGGGTTAATTAATTTGAATCCCAAAATAAATACACAAGATTTTAGCAGGAAAACTACCGTTAAATTTCACACCAATGAAAGATCAATGCAGGTTTTCAACGTAAAATGTGGTCTTTACTGGCATAGTCGGGGCTAATTCTAGCTTTTCTGCTTCCTTATTATCATCATCTGCAGACGAGACTGACAGCTTGCGTGTCAGGCAGCAAGTCAGTAGTGTGGCCGTTAGTCAGCGGAGTGACAGCAGTGCGAGGTCGGGAGCCAAACGGGCACAGGGTAGACCGCATTATTCTCAGGTGCTTTCCGGCTTTGAAAAGAGCGGTGCAGGGGCTCAGCCAGGCAGCGGAGGTACCACTCAGTCAGTGCGGAGTGTTGGTGGTAAAATCGCCTACTCGGCGGTGTGGAATTTTTTTGTTAAGACGCCTGAGGAGGTGAACATGGCTATATGTAGAACCTGTGGTCAGAAAGTGAAGCGTGGCCAGGGTGCTAATGTTGGCACCATGGCCCTACACCAACATATGCAGCGTCACCACAAAGTGGCCTGGGAGAACCATGGCTCATATGTGGCGGTCCAGTCGGCAGCAGCAACAGCAGCATCACCCAGTGACACACATCCCATTTCAGGCAGTCAAGGCTCCAGCACCTCTGCCGAAGGGAGCTGTCTGTCATTATCTACCGCTCCAGATGCTCCTGCTCCTCTTATTCCTCGCCACTCATTACAGAGCAGTCGTTCACCGAGGCGATTGCAAAGAGACAGCAGTACGCGTCCAGCCATCCTACAGCACAGAAGCTGACCGTGCTCCTGTCCAAGTTGCTCGTGCTGCAGTCCCTCACTTTTCAACTGGTGGACTCTGCACCGTTCAGAGAACTGATGGCTTGTGCAGAGCCGAGGTGGAGAGTCCCAAGCCGTCATTTCTTTGCCAAAAAGTCAGTCCCAGCCCTGCACAAATATGTAGAAGAGAAGGTGGCCCAGTCCTTGAGCCTGCGTCTGCCAAAGTGCACGGCACCGACGAGTCGGTCAAAGCCAGTACATATCCTTTACGGCCCACTGGGTCAATGTGCTTCCTGCCCAGCCACACGAGCAACTTGAACAGGTGACGCCACTTTCTCTTCCTCGTTGTCAAACTGCTGATCCTGCACTAATGTCCGGCTCCTTCTCCACCACCTCAGCCTCCACTGCAGGGCCAAGTCATAGTGCTTCTCCAGCGTACCACATGTGCAGGGCACAACAGTGTCACGCAGTTCTACGCCTGGTTTGCCTGGGCGAACAAAGTCACACGGGAGGAACTGCTCCACGTCATAAAAGAAGAAATCGATTGCTGGCTTTCTCCGCGACAACTAAAAATCGGAACCATGGTGACAGATAACGGAAAGAACATGGTGTCCGCGCTGCGCCAAGGAGGGCTGAGCCATGCGCCCTGCATGGCGCAAGTATTTAATCTGGTTGTCAAACGGTTCCTCAAGTCTTATACCCAACTGCAAAACATTCTACAAATGGCCAGGAAACTTTGCATGCACTTCAGCCATTCCTACACCGCCAAGCACACCCTCCTTGAGCTGCAGCGGCAGAATGGCGTCCCCCAAACATAGGCTGATATGTGACGTTTCCACCCATTGGAATTCTACCCTCCATATGTTGGACCGACTGTACGAACAGAGAAAGGCCATAAACGATTTCTTAAAGGGTTTCTGTCACCAGTTTTGGGCATATAAAACAGGATGACATTTGCAATGTGCAAATGTCACCTGATGCCCAAACTGGTGATCATTTTTTTACTGGTGCCCCCGTTTTTGAAATAAATCAACTTTTGTCGTATGCAAATGAAGCTTACTAGGTGCAAGGGGCGGTAACCCTGCACCTAGTAAGCGCCGTTTCCCTACCTTTATTCACGCCCCCTTTGTTGTGATGGACAGGGCCAGGCAGCTCGCTCTATCTGCTCCTGGCCCTGTCCGTGCTGAAAATCCCGCGCCTGCGCCGTTCGGACTTCATTCGGCGCAGGCGCAGTGAGTGCCGATTGCTGCCGGGCTCCCGGCTTCCTCACTGCGCCTGCGCCGCCTTCTCTTCTGGGTGTTCTGTGACGTCATCGGCGCAGGCGCAGTGAGGAAGCCGGGAGCCCGGCAGCAATCGGCACTCACTGCGCCTGCGCCGAATGAAGTCCGAACGGCGCAGGCGCGGGATTTTCAGCACGGACAGGGCCAGGAGCAGATAGAGCGAGCTGCCTGGCCCTGTCCATCACAACAAAGGGGGCGTGAATAAAGGTAGGGAAACGGCGCTTACTAGGTGCAGGGTTACCGCCCCTTGCACCTAGTAAGCTTCATTTGCATACGACAAAAGTTGATTTATTTCAAAAACGGGGGCACCAGTAAAAAAATGATCACCAGTTTGGGCATCAGGTGACATTTGCACATTGCAAATGTCATCCTGTTTTATATGCCCAAAACTGGTGACAGAAACCCTTTAATGATCCAAGCGGACAGGAGTACTCCCCTGTGTAATTTTGATGTCAGCCAGTGGCAGCTCATGCGTGACACCTGACGCTTGCTCAGGCCCTTTGAGGAGGCCACGTTATTTGTCAGTCGCCAGGACTACGGTATGAACAACGTCATTCCACTGCTTCATGTCCTGGAACAGATGCTGCAAAATCTTTCTGGTCAGGGGACTGGAAACGTGGAGACTGCATCTCACGGCCACATGAGTCCGGTGGGGGCTGAACTGGAGGAGGAGGAGGAGGACATTGGAGCACAAGCATTTAGTGGTTTTTCTACCCAGGTGACAGAAGAGGAGGAGCAGGAGCAGCCAGAGGAGGTAGATGGAGATGCGGAAGATGAGGCAGATGACCCAGAGACACCATGCATACAGTGGAGTTGGAGGCAGGGAGACCCTCCTGAGTCACGTGCGCAAATGGCCCGATGCATGCTCAATTACTTATGTAGTGACAGCCGAATATTCACCATACGGCAGGGGGATGACTTCTGGCTCTCCACCCTCTTGGACCCTCGCTACCGGTCTAAAATGGGGGCCTTTTTTTCACCTGCTGAGAGGGAGGAAAAACTGAAGTACTATAGAGACATCCTATGTAGTCAGTTGGCTGCTGCCTATCTGCGTCTTCGTCCATCCTCTCGCATGGCTGCTGTGGGGGGGTCGGGGGTTAGGAGCAGTACCAGCTCCATTAGCAGCAACTTGAGTCTGGAGTCGCTGATGAGCAGCTTTCTTCACCCGCCAAGTGCGGAAAGTACTCACCAGCAGCAGAAGCAGCAGGTAGACCAGGAGCAGACCCTGAACCAGCAGGTGGTGGCCTACTTTGACAGCACCCTGCCACCCCACATGGACTACTGGGCAGCCAAACTGGATTTGTGGCCGCAACTGGCCGAGTTTGCACTGGAGAAGCTGTCCTGCCCGGCTAGTAGTGTGGCATCAGAGCGGGTGTTCAGTGCGGCGGGGGCCATAGTTACCCCAAGGAGAACTTGCCTATCCTTCCAAAATGTGGAAAGACTCACCTTTGTCAAGATGAATCAGGCGTGGATCAGCCAGGATTTCCACCCACCAACACCTGATGCATCAGATTAGATCAGCCATGATGCGTCACCCAAACCTTGTCAAATGAGACTGTATTCTTCAGGCTACCTGCCTCAGCCACGCTTATGATGCTGCCACCCGCCTGATACCACACATCTACCAGCTGCTCCTTCTACCACCCAGCATCTTTACCAGTGACTGGTATTGCCACCCACCTCTCCATTCTGTCACTGACCCAATATGTAGCCTTCTGATGCTGCTGCCACCTCAACAATCAGGTCTCCTCATGCTGCTACTGCTGTCACCTCCAGGCTATGTCACCATACCACTCTGTGGCCTGATGATGCTGCTGCCGCCTTCACACGCTGTGTCCTAGCTGCCGCTACCTCCTAATTATGTAATTGTGCCACTCTGTGGCCTACTCATGCTGCTGCCGCCGCCTCTGCACACTGTGTCCTAGCTGCTGCTACGTCCAAATTATGTAATTGTGCCACTCTGTGGCCTACTCATGCTGCTGCCGCTGCCTCCGCGTGCTGTGTCCTAGCTGCCGCTACCTCCAAATTATGTAATTGTGCCACTCTACGGTATGCTGCTGCTGCTGTAGCCTCCACACGCTGTGTCCTAGCTGCCGCTACGTCCAAATTATGTAATTGTGCCACTCTGTGGCCTACTCATGCTGCTGCCGCCGCCTCCGCGCACTGTGTCCTAGCTGCCTCCACCTCCAAATTATGTAATTGTGCCACTGTACGGTATGCTGCTGCTGCCGGCTCCACGCCCTGTGTCCTAGCTTCCGCTACATCCAAATTATGTAATGTTGCATTTAATTTTTTATGACTGCTGCTGCCTCTCCCAGGGTATGTCACTGTGCCATTCTGTCTCATTAAAATTAGTACGACTCCTGCTGCCTCTCCCACTCTGTGGCCTTGAAATGTATTCGACTGCTGCCTCTTGCAGCTGCTGTTATGGTGCCACTCGGTGGCCTAGTAAATGTATTCGACTGCTGCTGCCTCTTGCAGCTGCTGTTACGGTGCCACTCTGTGGCCTTGAAATTTTTTCGACTGCTGCCTCTTGCAGCTGCTGTTACGGTGCCACTCTGTGGCCTTGAAATTTCTTCGACTGCTGCTGCCTCTGGCAGCTGCTGTTACGGTGCCACTCTGTGGCCTTGAAATTTCTTCCACTGATGCTGCCTCTTTTGTCCGACTGCTGCTGCCTCTTGCAGCTGCTGATAAGAACATATGCTACAGTTGATCTTAACCAAAAGGACGAGAATTCTTTTTTACGGTCTGCTCTTCAGGGTATGTCACCATGCCACTCTCTGGCCTGATGCTGCTGCCGCCAACTGCACATGCCGTCTCCTAGCTGCCGCTACGTCAAAATTAGGTAATTGTGCCACTCTGTGGCCTCTAAATTGTACTTCTACTTCCACTGCTGCTGCCACTTCCAGGGTCTGTCATTCTGGCACTCTGTGACCTACTCATGCTGCTGCCACCTGGCCACACTGTCGTCATGCCACTCTATTGTCTGCTGATGCTGCTGCCACTGCCATCTCCAACCTGTCTGGGGGGGGCTCTGCTTGTATAAGTGTGTAATAGAACAGGTTCTGTCAAAATGTCTGTGGAATCAGTGAATTGCTGTAAAAGGCGTGCGCTTTTGGCGCTCTAGTAGGATCTTGGGCCTCTGCATGATTCTTTATAGCTGGCGCTAACAATGACCTGTAAGGCTGAGTTCAGACTTGAGTTGTTTGGTGAGTTTTGGCCCCTTAACTGCCCAAATACATAAAAGTGTGCAGTGATTCTAAGAGCGAAGCCTGTTATTTGCGTGTCACACTGGCTCACAGTATTCTTTCACTACCACAGTAGACTCCCTATTAGTGTTGAGCGAGCATGCTTGGTCGAACTCGCTGTTCAGCCGAGTATGCCTACATTCGGCTTGAGCGCAATGCTGGCATTCACTGTAATGTTAATTTGTACGCTAATGCTATGCATTGTATGCTAATGCGTACGGATTTGTATGCTAATGCGTACGCATTTGGAAGCTAATATGTACGCATTGTGCGGTAATACGTACAAATTCAGTTAATTAGCATACTTTTACGAGCAAAAGGAGTAAAAGAGGAGAAGTCGCGATTCTGACCTTTTTCTATTGACCAGACACCCTCCCCTCTTCCAAGCGGGGGGTGCCTGGTTTAGTCCCATTGACTAACATTATGCCGAGTGCTCGGCCAGAGCACCCGAGCACAGAGGTGCTCGCTCAACACTATTCCCTATGCATTTTACTGCAAGGCACAGTGTTCTACACCACTATCCAGGCTCTCTGCAGCCCGGAAGTAGCCGTTTTTAACCCTTACACCCCCAGCACCGTACACGTACGTCGCTGGGGCGATGCGGACACATGGTGCCCGCTCGCACGTGCGGCGAGCGTCATGGCCAGCAAGTCTCTGCCGTTTCTAACAGCAGAGACTTGTGGGTACTTACCACCATCGGCAGTTTCCTCTTCAGCAATTAGATGCCGTGATCACATGAGATCACGGCATCTAGTAGCACAAAAACCC
>ONZH01001236.1:0-20093 GCA_900303285.1 Rhinella marina | reverse complement strand
CAAAATCTGCCTTCCAAAAACCATACGGCGCTCCTTTCCTTCTGCACCTTGCCATGCGCCCATACAGCAGTTACCACACATGTGGGGTGTTTCTGTAAACCACAGAATCAGGGTAATAGATATTTGAGTTTTGTTTGGCTGTTAACCTTACACGTGTTAAAGAAAAAATGGACTAAAATAGAAAATCTGCCAAAAAAGTGAAATTTAGAAATTTCATCTCCATTTTCCTTTAATTCTTGTGGAATACCTAAAGGGTTAACAAAGTTTATAAAATCAGTGTTAAGTAACTTGAGGGGTGTAGTTTCTAAAATGGGATCATTTATGGGGGGTTCTACTATGTAAGCCCCACAAAGTGACTTCAGACTTGAACTGGTCCTTAAAAAGTGGGTTTTGGAAATTTTCTTAAAAATTTTAAGAATTGGCTCTAAAATTCTAAGCCTTCTAATGTCCCCCAAAAAATGACATTTACAAAATGTGGGGGAATGTTAAATAATAAAAGCAGAGAAATTGAAATTTTGAAAATTGTGAATTTTTCAAAACTTTTGGTAAAGTTGGGATTTTTTTTCATAAATAAAGGTGACATACAATACAGACCAAAAGTTTGAACACACCTTCTCATTCAAAGAGTTCTCTGGATTTTCATGACTATGAAAATTGTAGATTTACACTGAAGGCATCAAAACTATGAATTAACACATGTGGAATTATATACTTAACAAAAAAGTGTGAAACAACTGTAAATATGTCTTATATTCTAGGTTCTTCAAAGTAGCCACCTTTTGCTTTGATTACTGCTTTGCTCACTCGTGGCATTCTCTTGATGAGCTTCAAGAGGTAGTCACCTGAAATGGTTTTCACTTCACAGGTGTGCCCTGTCAGGTTTAATAAGTGGGATTTCTTGCCTTATAAATGGGGTTGGGACCATGAGTTGTGTTGGGCAGAAGTCAGGTGGATACACAGCTGATAGTCCTACTGAATAGACTGTTAGAATTTGTATTATAGCAAGGAAAAAGCAGCTAAGTAAAGAAAAACGAGTGGCCATCATTACTTTAAGAAATGAAGGTCAGTCAGTCCGAAAAATTGGGAAAACTTTGAAAGTGTCCCCAAGTGCAGTCGCAAAAACCATCAAGCGCTACAAAGAAACTGGCTCACATGAGGACCGTCCCAGGAAAGGAAGACCAAGAGTCACCTCTGCTGCGGAGGATAAGTTCATCCCAGTCACCAGCAGCTCAGATTAGAGACCAGGTCAATGCCACACAGAGTTCTAGCAGCAGGAACATCTCTACAACAACTGTTAAGAGGAGATTGTGTGCAGCAGGCCTTCATGGTAAAATAGCTGCTAGGAGACCACTGCTAAGGACAGGCAACAAGCAGAAGAGACTTTTTAGGCTAAAGAACACAAGGAATGGACATTAGACCAGTGGAAATATGTGCTTTGGTCTGATGAGTCCAAATTTGAGATCTTTGGTTCCAACCACTGTGTCTTTATGCGACGCAGAAAAGGTGAACAAATGGACTCTACATGCCTGGTTCCCACCGTGAAGCATGGAGGAGGAGGTGTGATGGTGTGGGGGTGCTTTGCTGGTGACACTGTTGGGGATTTATTCAAAATTGAAGGCATACTGAACCAGCATGGCTACCACAGCATATTGCAGCGGCATGCTATTACATCCGGTTTGCGTTTAGTTGGACCATCATTTATTTATCAACAGAACAATGACCCCAAACACACCTCCAGGCTGAGTAAGGGCTATTTGACCAAGAAGGAGAGTGATGGGGTGCTACGCCAGATGACCTAGCCTCCACAGTCACCAGATCTGAACCCAATCGAGATGGTTTGGGGTGAGCTGGACCGCAGAGTGAAGGCAAAAGGGCCAACAAGTGCTAAGCATCTCTGGGAACTCCTTCAAGACTGTTGGAATACCATTTCAGGCGACTACCTCTTGAAGCTCATCAAAAGAATGCCAAGAGTGTGCAAAGCAGTAATCAAAGCAAAAGGTGGCTACTTTGAAGAACCTAGAATATAAGACATATTTTCAGTTGTTTCACACTTTTTTGTTAAGTATATAATTCCACATGTGTTAATTCATCGTTTTGATGCCTTGAGAGTGAATCTACAATTTTCATAGTCATGAAAATACAGAAAACTCTTTGAATGAGAAGGTGTGTCTAAACTTTTGGTCTGTACTGTATATTGACTCAAATTTATGACTGTCATGAAGTACAATGTGTCACGAGAAAACAATCTCAGAATGGCCTGGATAAGTAAAAGTGTTCCAAAGTTATTACCACATAGAGTGATACATGTCAGATTTTCAAAAATAAGCCTGGTCATGAAGGTGCAAAATGACACGGTCATTAAGGGGTTAATTATGAATAATAAAACAATTACACGGTCAATTGTTTTGTTACATAGTTACATCATAGTTTATCTTCAATTCACAGCATTAGTTAACCCCTTCCTGACCAGCGCTGTACTAGTACTGAACTGGTTGGGTCTTTAAACATGGCACCTTCTCCTAAGCGGAGTGGGCACCATAGCCAAGGGGTGCCTGCTGGTTCATACAGCAGAAACCCGCGGCTAATCTTCATAATTGGCAGTAATGCCGGTTGCGGATATTTTATACTTCAGATGCCATGGTGAATGTTGACCACGGCATCTGAAATTGCGAAATACCGGTCAGAGGAGCCGATCGGAGGAGCCGGAGCTTGTGTGCAGCAGCCCCTGTCATAGTAAATGACAGGAGGCTGCTGCACAGTGTTTCCTATGGAGCACTTGCCTGTTATAGGGCTCCATAGGAAACTAGCAATTTTCTCATAAACTCCAATTCGATGATATGAGAAAAAGAAAAGAACTTGCAACTAATGGTCATCTGGGGTGAACAATAAGTATAGGATATATTTTACTGTAATCTTCTAAAATAGCCTACATTTGTTTGTCTTTACTGTTGTTACAGAATAGTGTTCACTTTTTGGTTCCTGAAAACCATAAGCTGTTGGAGGTGAGTAAAAGCCTAGACAAAGAGGTGACCTTGGATACAGTGTTCTTGGACTTTGAAAGGGCTTTTGATACTTTCCCTCATAGACTATTAATAGTTAAATTAAGGACTATAGGCTTAGAAAGTATAATTTGTAATTGGATTGAAAACTAGCTGAAGGACTATGTCCAGTGTCCTATTCTAAATGGTCCTCAGTTATAAGTGTTGTATCCCAAGGTTCAGTGCTGGATCTGCTATTAATTAACTTATTTATTAATGATATAAAGGATGGAATTGATAGAACTGTTTCTATTGCAGATGACATCAAACTTTGTTGCACTGTACAGTCTATGGAAGATGTCCGTAAATGAAAAGCTCATTTAGACGTACTCAGTTTTTGGGCATCCACTTGGCAAATGAGATTCAGTGTGGATAAATAAAGTAAAGCATCTCAGTACTTTTAATCTACATGCAACATATGTCCTAGGTGGAGTACCACTGGGAGAGGCTCTTGTTAAGAAGGATCTTGGTGCACTTGTAGATAATAGCATGCAATGTCAATCAGCATCTTCTAAGGCCGGCAGAATACTGTATATTAAAAGTGGAATGGACTCACGGGGCAGGGATATAATATTACCACTTTACAAAGCATTGCTACACCTGAATCTGAAATATGCAGTTTAGTTCTAGGTACCATGGAAAGGATGCCCTGGAGCTGGAAAAGTACAAAGAAGGGTGACTAAACTGATAAGGAGCTTGGAGGGTCTTGTTTATGGGGAAGTTTTTAAATAATTTATTTAGTCTTTATTTAGTCTTAGGGAAGAAACATTGAAGGGGTGAAATGATTACCTCACATAAATATAAATGGCCCATCCAATGAATTTGTTAAAAAGCTGTTCAATGTAAAGTCCCCACAAAACATAATGGGGCACTGTCTCCGTCTGGTGAAAAAGAATTCAGTCTCCAGAGGCGAGAAATCATAAAAACTGTGAATCTGTGGAATTGTCTACCTCAGGAAGTGGTAAAACCAGGAACAGTGGAAGACTGTACTGAATGGAGTGGCCCCACCCATAGTGCCTTATTTGCATAAAAATAAAAAGAATAATTTCTCTTGATTGGAGAACTGGATTATGGTTATGTTTCGGGTCACCTAACCTACATGGCAGTATGCTTGAAACCTATCTGTGTATTCTTAGCGTATACATTCATTGACAAAAAATTTAACACACCAAAAAGGAGTTGTTGGAATCGAATTAAATCTTATATGCAGGGGTGGACTGGCCATAGACCCTACAAGAATGTTTCCAGGTAGGTCAATGGCCATGGGGCTGCCGAAGTTCTCTTCTGTGTTGCTGGCCAAGTACATAATGAGCTCTCAGTGGAAATTAACATTGTGAGAATCAGGTACTCATGTACCTGGCCAGTGCACATGCCCTACTGAATTCAACTGTTGTGGCCCGCATCTAACTAAGCCCCCTGCTTGATATCTTAGAGACAACTGGAGGAGAACAGAAAATAAAAGCTATTGATGGCTACCACAAAGGAGCAGCTTTAGGGGCAATATATTGTGCTGCACTGTGGTGTATGGTTCTGCTGGGATGGTATTTTTCGCTATTATAACGCTGCTCCCTTCTATTTGTGTTGTCCAACCTTCTGCCAATTTGGACATGCCTACAACATGGAGCTGCTTTTTAAAAAAATTTTTTTCCAGGGCCACTTTATGTTATGAATGTTATGATAATAAGCGTAAGTGTGAAAGAGTTAAAGAATAAGTTTATTTGGGAAAACATTATAAGCCTTTTTCTTTCTTATATGTTTGCAGACTACGTTTTGGTTTACACCGATGCTGAATTGTCAGGAGTAGGGATGAGCGAATTGACTTCGGGTGAAACATCCGAAGTCAATTTTCATAAAACTTCATTCTAATACTGTACAGAGCTGGAGCTCCATACACTATTAGAATCAGGGGTGCACCTAGCCTTTCTGCTGCCTGAGGCGAAAACTGAAACGGCGCCCCCTCCCCCAATGCTAATTTCTTAACCTAACCCCTTTGCCATAATGAAAGCTCTTGTTGCCCATGGCCCTTCCATTGCCTCCCTCTTGCCCCTACCTGGTGCTGCCTGAGGCAATCGCCTCACCTGGCCTCATTGGTGGTGCACTCCTGATTAGAATGTATTGGCTCTGACTTTGTGTAATAAATTCAGAAATTGATTTCTACTGTAAAAAAAACATTTTCCGAACTCGGGTTCGATTCCAGAACCCGAGTTCGGGAAATGTTTTTTACAGTAGAAATCATTTCATGCAATTCGCTCATCCCTAGTCAGGATAATAAAAAATCCCCTTAAATGACTCCATTGAAAACTACACCCCAAAGGTTTTTTTTCACTGGTTCAGAAATTTGATGATGGCACTGTCTCTTATTTTCAAGGAACTAATTGAATGCACATCTGAAATATAAAAATGTTGTTTTTCCCCTCAGAAGTCTTTTTGGGCAGGGGTGGGATTCAAATTTTTAGTAGTAGGTTCCCTACTCAACGGCAGACACGCGGCGTCACAACACATGTTTACATATACATCACATATATGCAACACTCATACACATAAATACATGGTACACATACATAAATGCAACATATATACACTATACACACATACCACCCAACTAAGGAGCTAAACTATCAATGGCACACAAAGCAATGGAAGCGAACATCTTCAGCTGCCCTGCCGCCACCAGAGCACTGGATTGGGACTCAGCCGGTAACACAGTTCTCCGATCCAGTTGTAATTTTAACAACCGGATCTGGAGAACTGGAGAGTTAGGTCCACTTTGGGGGTATTTCTGAACTCAAGAGAAATAATCCAATAAATGTTGTTATGCTTTTCTCCACTTGTATGCTCTGTGTCTGATTTTGATTGTTTTGATTGGCACACAATACGGAATTCTTTTAAAGCTGCAGATGCAGTTTAAACAGCGCATGTACACCACGTCACCAAAGCGGGGATGAGTGCTCCAGGCTAGAGCCACCCACACTAGTTTAAAAATTGTCTACAGAGTCCTTGGAGACAGAGACGAAATTCATCAGGCAACATGTAGTAAATTAGAAGTTTAGGGGCTACAACAGGTGATCTATGGACATAATTTAAGCCGGGAAAAGAACGGAACCGGTCAATGAAGTATTTAAGTAAGTTTTAACTATGCACTGACACAGTCTATCTGAGGGGAAAAAAAGGATAGTTACTCTTTAAATATTCTATTTGCTGTAGTAAGCATAGCTTTGGTTATTATGCATGGTTATTACAGGTAATTCATGCTGCTTTCACTTTCCCATGTCATTATTTTCACCTTTGCAAATATTTCCATCTTTACAAGTTCGAGTTCCTGCTGTTATCTAGACAGCTTGTGACTGATGTACACAATCTCAGTGATGTATAGTCAGCAAAATATCTCATTTAGAGAGACTTGAACACTTATATTTTATAGCAAGTTGAGCATTTCCATGAGAAAAGAAAAACATGCAGTTGAAATGGATTTATTCAAGCAAAAAAGTCCAACTGAATGCTTATGATATGGCATGCCGATTGAAAAGTATGCTGCACTTCAAATATACAGTACTTCTATTATGTGACGGTACATAGTGCAAGTGGAGACCCCACTCAATACAGGCATCCTCAATCAAGCATTCTGTTTAGGATAAGTATGCTTCATTCTCTACCATATGTATGCAGATAATTCATATTTGTCACACACAATTTTCTATAGCAGCAAAAAAAAAAAAAAAAAATGTAAATAAAAAATTGTAGTACTTTTGAAAATCCAACAATAGCCTATAACCATTGATACCCCGTAAATACATTAATGGTTCTGCCACACCAAATTTTCCCAACAAGGTCTATTTGGACCTTACTTTGTTCACTGGAGCACAGTCATGCTGGAAGAGAAAAGGACCTTACCCAAACTGCTGCCACAAAGTTGGAAGCATACATTTGTCCAAAATTGTTTTGGTATGCTGAAGCAATAAATGGTCACTCATTTTTCACACAACTATAAATCAATAGTACAGGAGACTATAAGAAATGTTAGAATATATCTTATAGAGAAAAATGCTTATTTCTAGAGTTATTGTGCCCCCACCTTCCCCTTTTCTAAAATCAGTGTCTCTAAAATTTATGAAAAATTAGTCTTGGTGAGGCCAGGATGGCTGTCTGCTCACATAAGGATCAGATTACAGTAAGTGATCCCAGACAAGTCTATGGAGTGGGAGGGAGGAGAGTAGGTGTCTCTTGTGTTACAGCTTTGAGACCATGATGGATGGGGTCCATTTATATAGGGCCTCTATATCAATGGAGGTTAGAATCATCGACAGTCACACCCTCAAGTCTCACTAACAAATTTGACATTTCCCTCATATATGAGGAAAGAGCTTGTAAAAATGGTCTAAGTACTCGGATCTACATGGATGCTAATATTTTCATTAAAGTGGTTGTACTAATAATATATCCAACAGATATTACTATTATGTCAGTTTCCCCAAATACCACCATTTATCAAAACTACCTTATTCTAAATGTATTAGCCTACCTTTGCATCCTGTGGCAAATTTGTTTTGATATTCAGTTGCAGTAGGTTTTGTCGTGCATTGGAGCCTTGTAATGTAGGACATAGGAAGTGTCATTGGTCAGAACAAGAGGTGTGGTTAGTGTCAAGTGATCTGCTGGTATCAGGACACATCTCACTGCCCTAAGGCATGATGGGACAGCAGACACATGACAAACCAGGAAGTAGGATTCAAGCATGGGGGATAAGAGAAAACTGCAAATTAGGTAAGTTTGAAAAAACAAAACAAGCAATCCAAGGAAGAATGAGAACTAGGTCTCCTTAAAGGATCTATGTCTTTATGCACATAGTGCATATAAATTTGCCACCATTATGTGCCAGAAGAAGGAAATTATATGCCTTCTCACTGACAATTACATTCTCCAGTGCTCTGTTTAAGAGTTGGTTTACTTTACACATAAATAATTGAGTGGTATTCTAGTCTAGTTTTGGTAAAAACTCACTGTCAGATAGCATAGACGTGTTCATGGTTCTATACTTGACAGTTGCGTATTACTGTTTTTAACAACTGTTAGATGGGTGCACTTCTGTCTAAGCGGTCTTTAAAAATGGTCCCATGTATTGATAGGCTGAATGGGGTTTAAAAATAGCGATTTGTAACATATTAATTCGTAACAAATCACATTTCTTGTCAAACTTTGGCGAAGCTGCAGAATCTAATTTTTCAAAACTTTGCTCATTTCTACTTGTCAGAATCCATAATTACAACATTGCCTTCTTTATCAGAGCATTTTATTAAAATGGTTTTATCCCTATCTAAAGAGTGAATTGCCTGTTTCTCGGCACCTCCTAAACTGGTGTGTTGAGAGCTCGTAATCTTGAGGTTCTCAAGCTCTTTAACAATTTTCTGAAAATCTCTATATTCAGACACTCACCCGGTGGGAGCATGTAAGTGCTTTTTGTTTTAAGGTTGGTAAAAGGTCCTTTTGATCTACAGTATCTCTATCATCCTTATCCAACAACTCAAAGTACCGTATGTACCGCTGATAATTCTAACTTTTCAGTGTTGTGTACCTGATCATTTTTTTTTATCCTGAGATACTAAATATTTATACCATTGTAATTTTCTAATAAACAACACTCCTTAGTCCAAATATAGGGGTCAAACCCATTCTGTAGGAACCAATGATAGTCCTATGCTTAATATTGACATTCCAATAAATGTTCCTATGAAAAGGATACCCCTGTTGCTAGGTATGTCCAGGACCATCACTGCCCCAAAGTGGATCCTAGGGCGATTAAATTTGTGTGCTTTAAAATACTACCCCTGAATGTGGGGGTAGGGACTGGTACAGGAAATCATTCAGACAAAATGTAGGTGGTTTTATAAAATGAAGAGTGTGACACCATTCAGGTTGAATGAAATTCTCAGCTTTAGCTGCTTTTTGTAAAGTGTCACTTTCAGTTTCAATTTATCTTTAATATTGTGTAAGGACAGGGATGTTAAACATTTATGTGATATACTTTATTAAGGAAGATGTTTCTTTGTACAAGGGTGTAAGAAGTTTCCTTAGCAATGCTCTAACTGAGCATTTCTACGTAAAGCCCTTCTTCAGACTTCAACATTCTACTGAGTGCTGAAAATGCCCGTATGTAGCACACGGAGGCAGGCTTCCAGTCCCAGTCCTTAAAGGATTAGAAAGAAATGACTGCCTTCTTCCAAAAACAGAACCACATCTGTCCGTAGGTTGTATGTTGAAATGCAACTAAGCCCCATTCACATCATGTCACATGCTACTTCTTCCTCCTCCTGTTATCTGTCGAAGTGCAAAGAACAGCAAGTAGAACTAAACAACTCTACCTCTCAAGTGAGTAGACCATATAACTGCCCATAAACCATATCCCAATCCACGCTTTGCTGCCTGCTGCCACATATTTATTCAGAGCATCTCAATGACCTGTGTATGTCCCACTGTAGCCTACACATGCGCCCACATCTCCAACTGCTTCAGGATATGGCTGCACTTTCTTGTTAGTTTGGCTTGCGTTTGCAGGCACTTCTCACTGCAGAGATAAAGGAGTATCGGTCTATGTCACCTTGTCCTGAAAGACACCATTTTCACTATTAAAGGGGTTGTCCAAGTTATGGAAAAAAAATATAGCACTGTAAATCTGATGGGTAGCAATATATAACTAAGTTCAGCAAGTTTTAGGCAAAAAAAAATCTATATTTCCTCATTTCCCTGGTTCTCTTCTGGCCTTTGTTTACATGCAGTAATAACAATCTCTGCCCCTCCCCCCTTCTCTGCAAAGGCAGTGAATATAAGTGCTGTGAGTACATGTCTGCCTGCTGGGATACTCAGCAGCATGTTGTTTGTGTAGGACTACAAGTCCCAGCTGTACAATGACACTGCTGATACACACAGGAAATTCTCCCTACCTGTTCTTGTACAATTCCTCTATAGCTCCTTGCCCAGCATTTGTCTCCTCACTGCTGCAGCTACTATTTGTTGTAAAGCCTTGAGCCCTCAGTGTGTTCTGGCTGAAGGGGTTAATGTTTTATCTGAAGGAATCCAGGGAGAGAGCAGATAGCAGCTGGGCAGTGCAAGGGGGCGTGGCCAGTGACGTCTCGTGTACAGACTGTTATCTGAACTCTGAGGCTTGTACACGAAACATCACAGACCAGGGAGATAAGCTGACATCACAGGTCATGTGACCCTCAGTCAACTCTGAGAAACCAGCAGCTTTAGAAACACAAAGTATATGGGAAAGTTGTTATACCTGACAAGTTAGAAACATATAAAGAACAAAAAAATAACTCGGACAACCCCTTTAATACAGAGGAAGGCATGGAAGTGGTCGTATAAAAAATATACATATATTATTATATTTTACTTTTATTAGTAGTAGCTGGTGCTTCCACTCATAAGGTGCCACCTTAGGAATGGACCACCAGTGCCTAGTGATAAATACAACCCTGTCAGCCTCTGAAAGAAGATAGGTCAGGCTCTGCATAATATGTCCGGAAGGACCATGATAGACAGAAGGAGGCTTATTCTAATGGCTTGCTTTAATGAATGTTCAGATGAGAGCATCTGTAGTAGTTGTGTCTATCTATAAATATATTTCTAGACAGGAAAAACTAAGTAAAATGTTAGCTTGGATAAATAGATTTCAAACATTCTCAACAGTTTGGTCTATAGTAGTTCAGAAATCATGTTGACAAGGACCAGGTTCATGGTTCACTAAAACAGATAAAACATAATTTTGACAATGTACTGTATTCAAAGCATCACTGTCATACAATCCAAGTTACCTGTCATTTCTGATATGAACAGAATTCCCGTCTCCAGGTTTTTGTGTTTTATAAAACCACTATAGAAGGTTACCTTGTTTTTCATGCTACAGTACACAAGCTTTCATCTGGCATCAGATACATTTCTTACTGCTCTAGATTTATAACATGCTTGACAAGAACACTAGAGGGAGATTTATCCAGGGCTGGCCTTTGGGGTGTGCGACCCGTGCGGTTGCACAGGGCGCTTCACTCCCGGCCAGTTAAGGGGGCGCCCTGCCAGAGCGCCCCCTTAATGGCCCGGCCTGCTCCTGTACAGCGTCTTGTGCCCCCCCTCAGACCTCAGATCAGCCCACCCAGCCACTTTAAAAAAACATACTTACCTGTTCTGCGCTGCCATCAGGTTCCGCGCTCCACTGTCTTCCCTGCCGGCGCGGACTATGACCTGATGCAGCATCAGGTCATAGTGTGCGCCGGCAGGGAAGACAGTGGAGCCCGGAACCTGATGGCAGCGGCAGCGCAGAACAGGTAAGTATGTTTTTTAAAGTGGCTGGGTGGGCTGATCTGAGGTCTGAGGGGGGGCATAAGACACTGGTCTGAGGGGGGCACAAGATGCTAATCTGAGTTCTGATGGGGGCACAAGATGTTGATCTGAGGTCTGAGGGGGGCACAAGATGCTGGTCTGAGGGGGGCACAAGACCCTGATCTGAGGGGGGGCACAAGACGTTGATCTGAGGTCTGATGGGGGACAAGATGCTGATCTGAGGTCTGATGGGGGCACAAGACGCTGACCTGAGGTCTGATGGGGGCACAAGACACTGACCTGAGGTCTGATGGGGCCACAAGACACTGACCTGAGGTCTGATGGGGGCACATTGTGTTGATCTGAGGTCTGATGGGGGCACAAGACGCTGATCTGAGGTCTGATGGGGGCACAAGACGCTGATCTGAGGTCTGAAGGGGGACACAAGATGTTGATCTAAGGTCTGATGGGGCACAAGACGCTGACCTGTGGTCTGATGGGGGCACATTGTGTTGATCTGAGGTCTGATGGGGCACAAGACGCTGATCTGAGGTCTGATGGAGGCACATTGTGTTGATCTGAGGTTTGATGGGGGCACAAGACGCTGATCCGAGGCCTGATGGGGGCACAAGACGCTGATCTGAGGTCTGAAGGGGGACACAAGATGTTGATCTGAGGTCTGATGGGGCACAAGACGCTGATCTGAGGTACCACATTATCAGTACTAGTGTTATCTGTGATTTTACACAGGACTGCAGGTAACACTACTACATTTTCTATACTCAGATAGCCATCACTGTGTTACCTCTACAGTTACAAAGGACTGCAGGGGACATCTACTATATTATCTATACACAGATAGTTATCACTCTGTAAGGGGGCCCTCTGAGACTTTATCGCCCAAGGGCCCACCTGAACCTGGGGCTGGCCCTGGGCTGACGTCACACATGCGCAGAAGGACTCAGAGGGTGGTAGGGGAAAGTTAGTGGGTGCACTGCTGTAAGTAAGTGCCCCCAAACAATGTGATGACCGGGGGGAGGGGTTTAATTGGGAGCGGGACTATATACTTAAGGCCCCATCCATATACTTAAGGCCCCATCCTTATTTTATATACTTAAGGCCCCATCCTGTATAGGATAATAGAGATGGCAGTCATGGCACACATAACTCACACATGATTAAACACCAGTGAGGGGTTTAGTGATGTGAGCTATGTGTGTGCCATCTCCATTATCCCATACAGGAAAATATAGTGACAGTATTAAAAGTCAGACTGTATAGAGCTATAAATACAGTGCAGAGATATATAGAGAATAGAGTGATATAGGACAATATAGAAAGCTATAAATACAGTGCAGAGATATATAGTGTGATATAGGACAGTATAGAGAGCTATAAATAGTGTAGATATATATATATATATATTTATATATATATACTGTCCTACTCTATATATCTCTGCACTGTATTTATAGCTCTCTATACAGTCCTATATCACTCTATATATCTCTACACTCTATTTATAGCTCTATACTGTATGACGTTAGTACTGTCACTATATTTTTCTGTATGGGATAATGGAGATGGGATGGCACACATACTTCTTTAAGTAAATATATATATCTAAATGGGGTGGGGCGCCGAGAGAAAGTTTCGCACAGGGCGCCATCTACCCTAAGGCCGGCCCTGGATTTATCAAAGACTGGCACATTATGCACATGTCTCATCATATGTTAGCCGCATCCTCTGTCAGTCCATGTGCCAGAATGAAATCTATGGCAGCTGAGATCTGCTGTAGTTTTCCACAGGGCTGTGGAGTCGGAGTCATGGAGTCGGAGTCGGTCACCATTTTGGTGGAGTCGGAGTCGGTATAAAATGGACCGACTCCGACTCCTAAAATATATAATGAATTAGTACATTTAGTTCAGTGCAATAAGAGCTGAATATATTTTTATAAGAATTTGTGAAAATGATTAAATGTCCTATAAACGTCTGTTCTATTCCTGATCTAAGGATTTAGGCTTTTAGTTGAGATGACTGTGTACTGCCCTTTATGTCCAGTGCATGTTCTCTCTGTATGCATTATGTTTCCGCTGAGCTCATGTTTGGAGAGGTTAGCTGCTCTCATGGCTTCTATCTGCTGCTGATGTAAAACACCTAGAGCCTTATGTATGAAAACTGTCTAGGTGTAGAAGTTTCTGGGGAGCTCTGATTGGTTGCTATGGGCAACAAAAAAGTCTTAGACCTAGACAGCTTTCATACATCAGGCCCAGAGGCATAGCTACTGGGGGGGGGGGGGGCAGGGGAGGCGATGCTCCGGGCCCAATACCTCTGGGGGGGCCCAGCAGGGATGGCCTTAGTATAATCAGGCGAATACTAATGAGCGCTTCCATTATGGAGTCTGATGAGGGCACATTAAGCCGATCTGAGGTCTGATGGGGGCACATTCTGATGATCTGAGGTCTGATGGGGGCACATTCTGCTGATCTGAGGTCTGATGTGGGTACATTCTGCTGATCTGAGGTCTGATGGGGGAACATTCTGCTGATCTGAGGTCTGATGGGGGCACAATAAGCCGATCTGAGGTCTGATGGGGGCACATTAAGCCTATCTGAGGTCTGATGGGGGCACATAAAGCCGATCTGAGGTCTGATGGGGGCACAATACGCTGATCTGAGGTCTGATGGGGGCACATTCTGTTGATCTGAGGTCTGATGGGGCACATTCTGTTGATCTGAGGTTTGATGGGGGCACATTCTGCTGATCTGAGGTCTGATGGGGGCACATTCTGCTGATCTGAGGTCTGATGGGGCATATTCTGCTGATATGAGGTCTGATGGGGCACATTCTGCTGATCTGAGGTCTGATGGGGGCACATTCCTCTGATCTGAGGTCTGATGGGGGCACAATACGCTGATCTGAGGTCTGATGGGGGCACATTAAGCCGATCTGAGGTCTGATGGGGGCAAGGGACTGTTAGTTTAGTGATGTAAAAGCTGGGGACAGATTTCCTTTAACATAGGAGTCCCCTTTTTTACTCCTATTAATCCTATATTTTACTGCATTATGTGGTATTAGAGTAGGGTATGTAGAAAGTCTATTGTACTGTACTTAACAGCATAGATGATCTAGCAGTTTATATAGTCATCTTGCTAATACAGTATTATAACCACAACTAGTAGTATGTGCCTGTGAAGTTGGAAACGTGCGTTTGGGAAGCCAATAAGTGGGGGGCCCACTGAAGTATGTTTCCCCCCCCCCCCATGTGCTGAACCTCTAGCTACGCCTCTGATCAGGCCCTTAGTGAGCTGTACCCAGAGAAGCCTGATAGATTACAAATAGAGATGAGCGAGTACTAAAATGCTCGGGTGCTCGTTATTCGAGTCGAACTTTTCCCGATGCTCGGGTGCTCGTTTCGAATAATGAACCCCATTGAAGTCAATGGGAGACTCAAGCATTTTTGCGGGGGACCAAAGCTCTGCACAGGGAAGTTTGCCTAAAAACCTGGAAACCTCAGAATATGATGGAAACACCACGGAAATGGACAGGAAACAGCAGGGGCAGCATGCATGGATGCCTCTGAGGCTGCTTAATCCCACCATTACCCCAAATTCTCAGGCAACAGCCTGGTGGTTACCCTCATGGCAATTGTGCTCACCCAGACCAAGAAAGGTGAGGCACATGCCCATCACATGTTAGGGAAGCACCCAACTAGGTGCAACGAAGGTCCATCACCGCCTGCAGGTGACACCACTGCTTATGCTGGCACTGCAGCTGAAATCAAGTTTAGTATCTGTTCTTATCAGTTGCTGTGCCTGCTGGTGGTATAGTGGTGAGCATAGCTACTTCCCAATCAGTTGATCTGGGTTCGATTCCTGTCTATTGCAGGAGGCAATTCAGAATCAGTACAATATCTAATACGTCCCCCTACCCGGGTAAAATGTTTGGAGAGAGGGCCTGTAGGTGGGGGGGGAAGGAGGTTTCGCTGGAAGAGCCAGAGGAGTGCCCCCTGGGCTAGCGTGTGTGGTGGTGACAACAGCCAGAATGGATTTTGGAAAACTGTTGCATCAACCGGTATGGTATCGATTCTTCTCAGTTTAATACCGTATATGTCCCCTATCTTGGGACCTTATATTTAATGGATTTTTCGACCACGGAAAACGGAAAAAGAGCTTGCTCTGGCCAGGGGAGTGTCTTTCCCACTGCAGCTAAGGGGACGTGTCCATGCTCTGCCTATCACAGGTCAGGAGGCAATTAAAAGAAGAACAAAAAAACCCATCAGTACAACATCTAATACGTCCCCTATCCGGGTAAATTGTTTGTAGAGAGGGCCTGTAGGTGGGGGGCAGGCTGGGGGGAAGGAGGTTTCGCTGGAAGAGCCAGAGGAGTGCCCCCTGGGCTAGCGTGTGTGGTGGTGACAACAGCCGGATGTATTTAGAATGACGACGCAGGACCCCAACTTAAAAATTTAGCATCAACCGGTACAGTCGTAAATTATGAGATTGATCAACTGTGGTATGTATACTACTCAGTTTAAAACCGTATATGGCAGCTATCCGGAAAAATGGTTTGGAGAGAGAGAAAGATAGGACAAAGACGTAAATTGTTTGGAGAGAGGGCCTGTAGGTGGGGGGGGCAGGCTGGGGGAAGGAGGTTTCGCTGGAAGAGCCAGAGGAGTGCCCCCTGGGATAGCGTGTGTGGTGGTGACAACAGCCGGATGTATTTAGAATGACGACGCAGGACCCCAACTTAAAAATTTAGCATCAACCGGTACAGTCGTAAATTATGAGATTGATCAAGTGTGGCATGACTTTTTAGATGGAGATTGCATGTGGTCATGTACTCCCTGGAACCCCATAGTCACCCCTTCTCTGATGTGCTAGCCCACAACATTCTCTGCCCCAATTCGCAAGACCTTTTGCTGTTTCCGTGTGCTGACAGTGTGGATTTACCAGTGTTGTCTGAGGAGGTGGTGGACAATGGCGAGACACAGGTGTCGGGGGGTGAGGTAGTTGTATGGGAAGCAAGTTACAGTGGGGACTCCTTGGGGGGGGGACTTTCTCATGATGGGACAGATTCAACTTGGGTGGATCAGGCACAGGAACAGATACATTTTTGGGGGGGTTTATTTAACTTTTATTTAGCAAAAATAACCACAGAGATATTTATTTGTTATCTTCTCAGCGCAGTCTGGCGTTGGGGTTCGTCACTTTGATGGCGAGCTGTGCCGCTCTCTCCACAACGGTCTGTAGGTTCTTAGATGGAGACTTTGTGGGCGATTTCAGTACAGAAGGACTTGTTGCTCATCCACAGAACCTCGACCTCCTTGAAATTGTGGACAAGGAATTTGCGGGTGGACCAGGAATTTGCTGAACCCTGTGGGCAGCATGTGTTTGGTCTTCTACTTGCTACCGTATCCAATGTTGGGCAATATAGATTCGCAAGTAATATTATTTTTCACACCTATCCCCAAAAATAAAAATGTATGCAGTTTGCGCAAATAAAACTGGAAACAGGAACTGGAGAGAGGGCCTGTAGGTGGGGGGGCAGGCTGGGGGGAAGGAGGTTGAGCTGGAAGAGCCAGGGGAGTGCCCCCTGGGGCTAGCGTGTGTGGTGGTGACAACAGCCGGATGTAGTTAGAATGACGACGCAGGACCCCAACTTAAAAATTTAGCAACAATTGTCAATTATGAGCTTGATCAAGTGTGGTATGTGTTCTATGTATAATACTCAGTTTAATACTGTATATGGCAGCTATCCGGAAAAATAGTTTGGAGAGAGAGAAAGATAGGAAAAAGACGTAAATTGTTTGGACAGAGGGCCTATAGTTGGACCTCCGGAAAAATTGTTTGGAGAGAGGGCCTGTAGGTGGAACTCCGGAAAAATTGTTTGGACAGAGGGCCTATAGGTGGACCTCCGGAAAAATTGTTTGGACAGAGGGCCTATAGGTGGACCTCCGGAAAAATTGTTTGGAGAGAGGGCCTGTAGGTGGAACTCCAGAAAAATTGTTTGGACAGAGGGCCTATAGGTGGACCTCCGGAAAAATTGTTTGGACAGAGGGCCTATAGGTGGACCTCCGGAAAAATTGTTTGGAGAGAGGGCCTGTAGGTGGAACTCCGGAAAAATTGTTTGGACAGAGGGCCTATAGGTGGACCTCCGGAAAAATTGTTTGGACAGAGGGCCTATAGGTGGACCTCTGGAAAAATTGTTTGGAGAGAGGGCCTGTAGGGGGCCTTCCTGAAAAATTGTTTGAAGAGAGGGCCTGTAGGTGGACCTCCGGAAAAATTGTTTGGACAGAGGGCCTGTAGGTGGACCTCCGGAAAAATTGTTTGGACAAAGGGCCTATAGGTGGACCTCCGGAAAAATTGTTTGGAGAGAGGGCCTGTAGGGGGCCTTCCTGAAAAATTGTTTGAAGAGAGGGCCTGTAGGTGGACCTCTGGAAAAATTGTTTGAAGAGAGGGCCTGTAGGGGGCCCTCCTGAAAAATTGTGCTAAAAGAGTGTCAGTTGAACCTCTAAAAAATGGCGTTTTTTGGGTCAGCGTTAGGCAAAGTCGATATGGAGGAGGAAGAGGAGTAGAGAAGAGGAGTAGAGAAAAGGAATCGGATACATAAGTTATTTAAATCTTTAGCTGCTTTCCCCCGGAGGAGATTTGAATTCCGGTGAAATCCAGGCTTTGTTCATTTTAATAAGCGTCAGCCTGTCAGCGCTGTCAGTTGACAGGCGTGTACGCTTATCGGTGATGACGCCACCAGCTGCACTGAATACCCGCTCTGACAGCACGCTAGCGGCAGGGCAGGCCAGCACCTCCAAGGCGTACAGCGCCACTTCAGGCCACGTGTCCAGCTTTGAAACCCAGTAGTTGTATGGAGCAGAGTGATCGCTACGGACGTTGTATGGTCAGCTAGGTACTCCCTCACCATCTTTCTGTACAGCTCCCCCCTACTCTGCCTAGACTGGGGACAGGTGACAGTGTCTTGCCTGGGGTGACATAAAACTGGCAAAGGCCTTGGAGAGCGTTCCCCTGCCAGTGCTGGACAAGCTGCCTGCTCGCCTCCTCTCCCCCGCTACTTGGCCCACAGAACCATGCCCTCTGCCGCTAGTGGCGTCAGATGGGAAGAATTGTTTCAGCTTGTGCACCAGGGCCTGTTGATATCTATTCACTCTCATACTCCTTTCCTCTGCAGGGATGAGAGTGGAAAGGTTCTGCTTGTACCGTGGGTCCAGGAGAGTGAACACCCAGTAATCGGTGTTGGAAAAAATTCTTCTAACGCGAGGGTCACGGGATAGGCAGCCTAACATGAAGTCTGCCATGTGCGCCAGAGTCCCAACACGCAAGAATTCCCTCTCCTCACTGGCCTGACTCTCCATTTCGTCCTCCTCCTCCTCCAAGTCCTCCTCTTCAGCCCATACACGCTCAAGAGTTAAGGACTGAGCACTGGTACCCTCTACTGTCTCACCGACATTCTCATCCTCTTCCTCCTCATCCTCATCCCCCTCCTCTGATACGCGCTGAGAAACAGACCGGCGGGTGCTCTGGCTATCAAGCGACGTATCTTCCTCCACCGTCTCTTGTGACAAGCGCAAAGCATCCGACTTGATGCTGAGCAGTGAGTTTTTCAACAGGCAAAGCAGCGGGATGGTGAGGCTGATAATGGCGGCATCGCCGCTGACCATCTGTGTTGACTCCTCAAAGTTGCTCAACACCTGGCAGATATCAGACATCCACGTCCACGCCTCATTGTAGACTTGAGGAATCTGAGAGACCTGACTACCAGTTCTGGTGGAAGATGACATCTGGCAGTCTACAATCGCTCTGCGCTGCTGGTAAACTCTGGATAACATGTTTAATGTGGAATTCCATCTCGTGGGCACGTCGCACAACAGTCGGTGAGCGGGCAGTTGTAGGCGGCGCTGCGCTGCCCTGAGAGTGGCAGCATCTGTACTCGACTTGCGGAAATGCGCACAGATGCGGCGCACCTTGGTGAGCAAATCAGACAGATTGGGGTATGTCTTGAGGAACCGCTGAACAATTAGGTTGAACACGTGGGCCAGGCATGGCACATGTGTCAGTCTGCCAAGTTGCAGAGCCGCCACCAGGTTACACCTGTTGTCACACACAACCATGCCTGGCTTGAGGTTCAGTGGTGCCAGCCACACATCGGTCTGCTCCGTGATGCCCTGTAACAGCTCTTGGGCGGTGTGCCTTTTGTCACCTAAGCTCAGCAGTTTGAGCACCGCCTGCTGGCGCTTACCCACGGCACTGCTGCTGCGCCTAGAGCTATCGACTGAAGGCGCCGTGCCCACGGATGGTAATTCGGTGGAGGAGGAGGAGGGGTCGGAGGAGGAGGAGGCATAGTACGTCTGAGAGACCGTGACCAAGGTAGGCCCCGCAATCCTCGGTGTGGGCAGTACATGAGCGGCCCCAGGGTCATTCTCGGTCCCAGCCTCCACCAAGTTAACCCAATGTGCCGTCAGTGAGATATAGTGTCCCTGCCCGGCAGCACTTGTCCACGTGTCCGTTGGTAGGTGGACCTTCTCAGAAACAGCGTTGGTCAGGGCACGGATGATGTTCTGTGACACGTGCTGCTGTAGGGCTGGGGGGACGGTACATCGGGAAATATAGTGGCGGCTGGGGACGGAATACCGAGGGGCAGCCACCGCCATGAGATTTCGAAAGGCCTCGGTCTCTACCAGCCTATAGGGCAGCATCTCCAGGCTAAGCAATTTGGAGATGTGGACGT